>JABUQX010066234.1:32500-40000 GCA_015478945.1 Trachelipus rathkii
CATTCTCTCTTTATGTATGCAGCCTTTATTCTCGCCCTCTGCCAACTCCCATTTCTGTCTTTCAGAACATTCGTTTACTGATTCAATCCACTTTTCTTCGATCTCCAGCCGTTTCGGTTTAAATCTGCTTAAAAACCGACTATCAATCATCTTTTCCACATTGACCAAACCATCTAACATACTTTCATTTATTCTCTCGTTTACCCTCTTTCTTCACACCCACAACCCTCTCGAATATGTTCATTCCTCATTTTATCAATTGCTCTTTTCACACCTAGCATGACCCTAAGATTGTCCATCTAAACACATTGAACTTAAGATCTATACTTCTTATTAGACCATAGTCTCACTAATATGCAATAACACAGGTAACAACATACGTTCATGAAACCCCAGCGCACTAAAGACTTAGCCCTTTACATTCACCAACGATTTTAATTGCACCAGCCACCTACCATTCACACCTTTCCTACTAAACTCTGCATCAATCGGTTGCCTTCTCATCCAACATATACTCTAATATTTAAACTCAGACCTTGTTCAGCTGCTCACCATATAACTAACTTCACACTGAGGACTGGCCTCACTCAAATCACACCAAAACTTACTCTTATCTACGTTTACTTCAAACCCTCCTTTTACACACAGGCCAAATCTCTCTACCAATCCTCTCCAAACTCTCTTCTTCAGATTCGCACACAAAACCAAATCATCCGCAATAAATAATCTAGGGTAGGGACGCTCCAACTACATTCCATCATTCTAACACTATCCCCTGCCACCCCAGCTTTAATTCTTTCATAACCCCCATCCATATAACAAATTAAATAACAAGGAGACATAACACAACCTGCCTCTCACTCTGCTATTAATATAAAACCAATCAATTTCGAACCATTTATTCTTACACGCTTCACTATCGCATACATACTTTTGATTCCACTTCAGAAGCCTATCACCAACATATATCACCAACAGACCTGCCATAGAACCTTCCTATTAATCCCTGTCAAACCCCTGTTGCAAATCCATACAAACCTAAATAAATTTTCTTCTTTCCTCATTTTCTCTATCAATTGCTTCAATGTAAAGATTTGATCCACACATGCTCTACTACTCCTAATGCACTTGTTCTTCGCCAATCAGTCCTTCAAGTCACTCGACGCACACTTTTTCGACCAAAACACCAGCATATATCTTCCCTACAGGACTCAATAAAACTAATAACCCTATATTTCTACAGTTCCTTTATCTCCTTACCCTTATATAAGTATATCTGCTCTCCTCCAATCCCTCGAAACTTACCCCATAAACGCTTTATTACCAACTCAAGATCAATCAATCACCATCTTGCTCCGTTCTTGATCATTTTCCCAGTAATTTCATCTATACGCAGATTTACCATTCTTCACTATCTCACTCAACCCATTTCCTCTTCTTTGCTAATAACCCATCCCCAAAATACCTATTTCCTTCTTGCACCTCAAACCCACACACAGTCACTATCACCTCTTCATTACGTGCCAATAATATACAGATTTCCGAAAAGTGTCTTTCCACACTCCCCTCACATGCATTTCATCAGTTACAAAAACACCATTCCTATTCATTATTCTGAGCAAGGTTCCCCTTACATTCTTAACCTTTTCGCGCTTCCTTCCAGAAAGCTTCCTATTCCCTTTGTATGTCCCCATTCATCCTCCTTCAAAACTGTTCATCTTACTCTTCTTTTCTCTTACGTATGCATCTTTTAGCATTTCTTTTTTCCTCTTATAATAATTCCAGCATCTTTCTCTTTGAACACTTCATCATTTGGCTTTTAGTACATTCAACCACGCTTTTTTTTTTTACTTTTAAAGCTTGCATCGTCCTCTTCATTCAACCAGCTCACTGTTTAGCAAAAATTCTACTTCCTACTTTAGCACACCCCATACTTCTTTTGCTAAACTTGCTAACATTGCTTCCAAGATTATTTCGGTTTCAGCTTGTTTCACATTCAACTGATTTCTGAGCGAGCGCTCTGTATTCTATTACCTTGTTCCTCAAACTTCTCACTCTTAATTGTTCCCACTTCCGTATCACTTCCTCTCCATCCAGGTCCCCACTAACTTAATTTTACATAGAAACATATAGATCCGATAATCCCATTCTCTAGAGGACATCCCCCGTCATTCTGACTCCGTTACGATTGCCCAGTTAGTCTCTCAAGCATCTCTTCACCACACAAAATCAATCATACTTGTCAGGGGCGGTGCGATACATCCTCTATCCTAACAGCAACTTAGTACTGGAACTTTGGATATCTTGTGTTTAAGAAAGTATTAACTTACACACATAACCTCTCTCCTCAAAGAATGCAATCACTCCTACCATTCTCCTTTTTCTCCGACCCCAAAACCCTGTTATACCATCCTTTGTTTGATCAAATATTATCTTAAATATATATATATATATATATATATATATAATATATATATATGTTATATATATATATAAGTATATATTATATATATTAATAATAGTATATAATATATATATATATATACGTCTGTATATATATAGTCCGTATTAATTGTCAATATTTAGGCCTAGAAGGGTTATTGGTACTACTGTATAATTTTAATATACATAAACAGAGGTATTCTTTAACTAAAAAACAAAAAAAAAAACATTTGGTGGTTAGACAAAAACAAACGTATTTTTCACACCCATTATATATTATATATATATAATATATTATATTATATTATATATATATATTATAATAATCTGTATATACTATAATATATATATATAATTTTTTATATATAGTATATTAATAATATTAATATATATATATATATATAAATATAGTATTATATTATGTGGCGTAGGCAGGACTTGTCATTTAAGGTGGGAAAGGTTGAGTGATATATATATTTTATATATATATAGTAGATATTTATATATATAGTATATATTCTAGTATAATATATATATATAATATATATGTATAATGTATATATAGTATATATATAGTATATATATTATATATATATATTATATATATTATATTTAATTAATAATATATATATTATATATATTATATATATATAAATATATATATATATATACGCAAAGGATTTGAGCTATAGGTTAAACAGGATAAAAAAGTTTCCTTCGTTAAAAATAAATAAAATGACAGTCTACAACATTCAATAAAAAAATTTGTGTCATGAGGTGAGTTGAAAAATAAAATACCTATTTGGAGAAATGTAAAGTAATATTTATGGTGGTTTGCTAGTACTGAGTCCTGAGTGGTAATAGATATTATCTAAACTCAATCTGCAATTCGAGAGCGCTTGTATTTGCAGCGAATTTCGAAAATACGATTTTGTTTCCATTAGTTCCCTTTTTTCCTTACTAATTTTTATGAATACATCATCCTACTAGTCCATTAAGCTGTCTTGTTCATTGGTTTTCATAGCAAGTCTTACTCTTGCGAAGAGTGCCTAGAAGATCGACCTTTCATGGTTCTGAATTGAAACGGTAGCAATCATTGCCAATTAATGACCAGGTTTTTGTTTGAGGAAGAAAAGTGGTCAGCTTCTTTAATAACTTCAGTAAGTTTCAAGTCCTTTCACTTTTGTGGTTATCCATTTTTTTTTATCCAGCCAACAAGGTTTATCCATAGGCAGTTTCGGTATGATTTTTATGATTCAAGATCATAAAACTCTGAACACACATTTTTAACTTTCTCACGCAAAGCTGCCTTTTAAGGGAGCACCTAACATTAAGAAACAGATGCAAATAAAAAAACTAATAAAATAATATCACGGTTATTTTCATGAAAATGTGTGCTCAAACAGGACGTAAAGCTGGAGGTCAAGATAAGAACAAGTACTGAACGCTTCAAATATTCAGCAGAAGTTTTAGCTTTATGTTGTTGAGAATGTACTTTTCTAGGTGGTGCAATTTCTACTAAGAACTCAGCAGTAATGAAGATGGCGGATAAGAGCAATCAGCAATTATTTTTGATTCAGGCAGTTATTGTGCATTGGTTTTGACCAAACCTCAATATTCTTTTTGATATGATCCCTAGGTACTGCTGTAAGGGTAAAATTTTTTTATTTGAATAATGTTAACCACTGTTGAAAAAAGCAAAAATTATTTGGTTATTACGGAAGAGGTAGTAATGAAATTGGGGTTCTTGTTGCCGAACAGAATAATAGAAAGCTGTTTTTCTGTATTTGATGTGTGTAAATAGCAATACTATGATTTTTTGAGTCCAACGGGTTTCACAAGGTTTAGGCAAGTTGGGATGTATTTTTCTTTTTAGGTTGGAGTCTCTGAAAAGTTTTTTTTATTGTGGCACATAGTATTTCAAATTTCGGAATAATATTTAGGTATATTAATGACAACATTAACGCATGATTACACAGGCGAATAGTTATCGTTTTTTTGCGAATTTTTCCCCAACAGTTTCTTTTGACCCTATGTTCTATCCTGCAATGCTTGCGCAGCTGTTGACCCCTGACCAACGCCATAGACTGGCCTTCAAAACACTTTTCTAAAAAACAAATCAATCGTTTTTGGCAATGGTTTTACCATCCAACCAAGAAATTCTTCTCGAAAGTCATCTTTTTCAAGATCGAAAAACCTTAATGATATAGATAATTGTTTCGTTGACCTAACAAATCCGCAGTTTCATCTGCAAATATGGAGTAGATACAAAAAAAACTTTTAGCACGCGACAATCATCAGTTTTTTTTTATGATAATTCGACACAAATTGATCAGTTCATTTTGAATCATCGGAGACGTCAGACGGCAGTAGTTGGGAGTACTACGATTAGAGAGATAGAGTAAGTTATACGCACATGAAATACGGTCATAGAAATACGTTACAACCGTGTGTACGCAGCGTAGCGTGCGGTATCACATGAAGATTACGCGCGCCGTAAGCGCGCGTACACGTGATAAGTAAATATTGGTAGTATGTATAAATGAGTATTATTATATATATATATTATTATTATTATTATTAACCGCCTTTCCCTTTTCCCTTTTCCTTTTTAATGTATATATTTAAGCATATGTTGTGGTTCACCGTAGGTGCCACATCGAGTGTAAGTGTTATGACGAGTCATCAACATTACACGAGTTGTTCAATCGCTAGCACACAGATGCTCACATACAATTCCATACACATTCACATACAACCACCACAACACACCACACCACACACACAACCTATCACGTTTACCTTCCTTCCCCCCTTTCTCTTCTATCCCTCCATCTCTTTACCCCACCCGCTATTTCTTTTCTCTTCAGTTACTATGACTACAATTGTTTACCCTACCCCCCTTTGGCTGTTGTCATCAGTTGCCATGACTACATTTGTTTACCCTACCCCCCTTTGGTTGTTGTCATGACTACATCATCATTGCCCCTACCCCCCTTTTGTTCTTTCTCTCTCGCCCGCACACACACACACACTTACCGTTTCCGCGCGCGCCCGTTTTTCGCCCCGCCACCGCCGCCACCGGATCCGATTCGCACCGGGTCCGCCCGCGCTCCGCCACCGCCGCCGGGTCCGGGTTCGCCTTTCGTTCGCATTCGGTTTCGTTCACCTGCTACGTCATCGCTTGCATTTGCCTTGCTACGTCAGACTTAGTCGTCATTGAGGAGAGAGAGTTTATCCCCTACTTTCACCCACTCTCTTTCGCGCCTTCTTAAGACTATATAAAATTGGACGGATAGGGAATCGAATCCTGTCCTTTCGGCTGCTCCATCACGGTGTGGGCAGGTAAGTCGAGGACTTAACTGACCGTGCTAAGCGGCCTTCCAGTCCTAATCTCAATTCATGTTTATATACAAATGGAGCTCTAAGTGTGTATTTTTAGTATTGAAAATACGAATAAATTTTCATTCCCATGTCTTTTTTATGTTCGACTTCAGATCAACTTACTCTTTTTCTTCAAGGTAAATTCGCAGGTAATTGACCGGCGACTCAATTATCTACCTTGCAGAATGCGGATCAGAAAGGTCGCTTTGACTTCGCGGTGCTTCCTTTTAATCTTATCCTCAAGTATATAAAGAAGACTAGGATTTCTTGTCAATGAACTTAATGTATTTATAACTATAATACTAATATATATATATATATATTATATATTATTTATATATAAGTATATATAATATATTTATGATATATATATATATATATATTATATATATATATATATCGTATATATCTAATTATATATATATATATATATATATAATATATATACTGTATGCTTTTATTATTATTGATATATTTACATTTATTATAAAATATATAATATATATTATTATATATTATATATATATATATATAATATATATATATATATATATATATTATTACGCCATGTCTTATTAATATATTATGATATATATATATATATTATATATATATAATATATATATATATATATGTATATATATATATATAATAATTATATAATATAAATATATATATAATATATATATATAGTATATATACTATATATATTATATATATATATATATTATATATATATATATATAATATATAATATAGTTATATATAACCTGCATGTCACTGCAAATTTACTCCCCCCTTCCTCCATCTTTGTTATCAATTTTTTTTATTATTTATTATTATTATTATTATTATTCTTATTATCTATTATTATTATTATTATTATTATGTTTTATATCACAACAGGTACGAAAATGTGTTTTAACGTCTGAACTTTTTTTTTTCCGATACCATTTTTTCATTCTCTTATTCTTTCATTTTTCTTCTCCTTCTTCAGCATCACAAAAATCCACAGCAAAAACAGTGACAGGGTCACATAGGGCTTTAACAAAACAACACGACAAAGGCACGCAACAACCAACAACAACAATCACCGACTGTTGAGACAACGCACACAAAATCTGCGAACCTGACACAGAATCACCCCATGGATCGATACTTGTAAATTTCTTATTTCGCATGCTAACTGACGATACACCACAAATTTTTTTTCATTCATCTTCATTTCTACACATCGCAAAATCTACAACTACATCAGCCCAAGATCCAGAGTCAAGCCAATGCCACAACAACAGAGCATTAACAGCAAAGCAACGACACAACTACAAATTTTATTTCGCCATATTCATTCACTAATAAAAATTTTATTTTCAAACTCCACCGATCTCTCGGTAATTTGTTATTCTTCTTCGGCACCTTCTCATTCATCGTCTTATCATCGTTACTAATAGCATTATCCTTCTTATCATGATTTAAATACAAGGCCGGAAGGCAGTGTGTAATTATTCAGTAAGAGAGCGAGATGAGAGATGAGAGAGAGAGAGAGAGAGAGAGAGAGAGAGAGAGAGAGAGAGAGAGAGAGAGAGAGAGAGAGAGAGAGAGAGAGAGAGAGTATAAACAGCTCCTTGGATAAAGCAAAATAAGATGGTCTGTTTTAATGCCTGTTATCGAAAA
>JABUQX010066234.1:45000-56891 GCA_015478945.1 Trachelipus rathkii
GTTGTTGTAGCTGTTGTTGTGCGTCGTTCTGTTTCTTGCGTTGTTGCTAGTGTAGATTTGGCTTCATGGAAAGAAGAAGAAGAAGAAGAAGAAGAAGAAGAAGAAGAAGAAGAAGAATGAGAAGCAGAAAAAGAAGAAGAAGAAGTTCTACTAATGGGCAGAAAAAATTCAGAGTTAAAACCATACAATAATAAATAGTAATAAATAATAATAATAATAATAATAATAATAATAATAATAATAATAATAATAATAATAATAATAATAATAATAATAATAATAATAATAATAATAATAATAAAAAAGCGGATGGATTGTTTTGTTGTAATCTCTCTCTCTCTCTCTCTCTCTCTCTCTCTCTCTCTCTCTCTCTCTCTCTCTCTCTCTCTCTCTCTCTCTCTCTCTCTCTCTCTCTCTCTCTCTCTCTCTCTCTCTCTCTCTCTCTCTCTCTCTCTCTCTCTCTCTCTCTCTCTCTCTCTCTCTCTCTCTCTCTCTCTCTCTCTCTCTCTCTCTCTCTCTGAGAACTCTCTCTGAGTTCATGAAAATTATATACTACTTTTCGGCATTGATAAAAATAATTTAAATGTTTAAGTTTTTACAGAAATTCTTATTAATAATTTAAAAAAAAAATTCCTTTTAAAGTAATTACTTTAGCCACGGACCGAATATGAATGATGATAATAATAACGAAAGGGGGCTGAACAGTTGTTGTAGTAGTTGTAGTGGTAGTAGTAGTAGTAGTTGTAGTAGTAGTAGTAGTAGTAGTTTTAATAAGTTAGGGCAGTAGTAGTTGTTGTAGTAGTAGTAGTAGTAGTTTTAATAAGTTAGGGCAGTAGTAGTAGTTGTTGTAGTAGTAGTAGTAGTAGTAGTTTTAATAAGCTAGGGCCGTAGTAGTAGTAGTAGTTGTAATAAATCAGGGTAGTAGCAGTCACAAATGTGTGTGTGTGTGTGTGTGTGTGGTGTGTGTGTGTGTGTGTGTGTGTGTGTGTGTGTGTGTGTGTGCGTTGGTGTTGACCCACTTAAGAGGTGTTTAGGTAGAAAGAATACCAGATTTATGAGGTGCGAAATACTAGCGAGGTAATTTTTCCTATATTCTCGCAAATCTGAGGCATACAGGATTTACTACGTGCATAGCAGGCTAAAAATGAAAAGAGGAACCTCGTTTTATCAGAATTTAACTAACATGGAGTGTTTATTTTAAAAAAAAAAATTTCAGTTTGCGATGTTCGCAATTTTACCCATAAAGTTACCAATTAGTATTTTCCCGAAAATGATGACGCTATTGTTTAAAAGGCATTGTTTTTCGTCCCATACATAGAAAGCGAGATAAAAAAAGTTTTCTGTCGAATCCATACATAAAAAACGAGGTATATCAGTTGCCGCCCCCATTCAGTTGCCAATCAATGTTAAATGCTTTTGAACTATACGTTTCACCAATTTTTATTTGTCTTTGTATATATAATATATAATATTATATATATATTATATATTATATATCATATTATTATATGTACTATATATATATATATATATTTATAATATATAATATATATATCTATAAAATGCCAATTAATATTTTTCTGAATATGCATTTAGTTTACGAATTGACTTGCAGTAAAGGTTGGCTTTATATATTATATATATATATATATATATATTATATATTATATATATATATATATAAATATTATATATTTATATATATATATATATATATATTATTATCTATTATATATATATATATATATATATTATATATATATATAGTGATGGACAAAATACATCGCATGCCCATTTTGCGGAACATTCGCACTAAATTGATCCGAATCGATCCGCATCCCTCACATTAAACGCACATTCGCATCCGCATCGATTGGCATCCTCTTTATGAAATGAGGATGTTAGGAGTTTCTTTTACAGTGATTATGATTTAATGCATATAATAATGGGATGCAGCCGGATCTCCGCTCGGCCCGGCTTGCCGGTTCGGCCTTTTTAAGTCTCAGGCTCCGGCGGAGACCACTAGTCTCGCGGTTTTCGGAGAGACTAATTTTTAAAGGCTTAGTTTTGAATAAATAGTTTAAATTCGTGAAGTAATAATGAACATTAATGAATAAATTTATTAAGAAAACTGACTTATAAAAAAAGTGAAAAAAGTTATTTAATAATTTTTGTTGTGTAGTGTAATATTAGGCAACTATAACTAATATTAACACAAAATAATATTAATAAGTTGGATAGGCCTGTGTGGCACTATTTCAATTGACTAATATTTTGATAAACAACTTAAAAGGATTTGTATCAAAAAGTTACGTCCAAACAAAAAATAGAAACCTTTCACAAGGTTTGAGACAATACAAAATAGGTAAAATGATAATTAAAAGTTATTAAGTCACGTGAAGCATCAAAAGATAAAAAATAGATTATTATTTATACCATAACTTTCCTATTTCTTTCGACGGGTTCTCTCGTCTTCCTGTTGAAGAATATAAACATCCTTGGCCTAACATAAACAAATGTCTTGAAACCTCACATACAACGGTTGGCTAGGGCGGCTCAAAGAAACTGGAGTTCTGTTAGACTGCGAGACTTTTTTTCTGCTTCTCAGTTACTCCACATACAAGGGTTCATCGCCTTGTTATTGGGTACTGTTATCCTATATGGGAGGCTTCTGGTTTACCGGCTTTTGGACAGGGGTCGATCAAAGCAAGGCTTATAAAACTGTCTGTATTTCCAGTTACTGACCTCTTAATTTTGCGGGGGATGTTGGTACTTTATTATTTCTATAGTACCGGCGGCAGGTGTTCAAGGGAATTTACCACTCACCACCACATTTACGACGACCTCGGTAGAAAAGTGCGTGTCTGCGCACGGAGTTTGTGTAGATTTGGGTGAATCACTCCGAGCTATTTCGCTGAGGTGCTCACTTCTTTCCTGCACCGTTGTTCTGGTGAGTATCCATCTTCTGTTTTCTGCTGATTTAATCTCCCTCACTTTAAAGCTCGTTGTGCTCATTGCGTAATTTGCGCTAAGGATGTAATTTGTGTGCAACATGCACCTTCCCTGAATAATTTGGCTGCCATAGTGGTGGTGAAACTGTAAAAAAAAAAAAAAATAAAAAAAAAAAAAAAATATTAAAGAGTTAAATTTTAACAAACTAACATTGCAAATATAATATATATTTAAATATATATATATAATAGTATATAATAATATAATATATATATATATAAATATATATATAGTATTATATATTATATTATATATATATAGTAATATATATAATATATATATATATATTATATAATAATATTATATATATATATATATATATATATATATATATTTGATATAATAATATATATATATATATATATTTTATATAATATTATATATATATAATAATATAATATATTATATACTTATATATATATATTAATATATAGTATATATATATATATATTATATATTAATATATATATATATACTATAGTATATATATTATATATATCTTTTCAGCTATAGTGATTAAGATTTAGGAGAAATTAAATTTTATTATAGACAATGAATTTTTTCTGAGAAATGATTTTTTTTTGGTTTTCCATAAAGGTATGAAAGGAAGTCAAATTTAAAGATGGTATTTAGGGCAACCATTCTCTAATTTTAAATCAAATATTTAAATAATGATGAAGAAACAGGAGTTGATAGTTAGTGTTGGAGAAAAGACGATTCTTTAACTTGTATAAATTTCTGTGACTAAACATTTCTCATCGCTAAAATAGCACTTGAAGTGACAGGAGATATTTACTAGCTAATTCAGGTAAAGATCAATCAGGATCAAGAACTTATTCTTCGTTCCACCCATCTATAGTGGAATCATATCTATTTTGTTCATAAGGTGGTGCGCAAAATTTTATCCTGTAGTTTGAATAGTATTTTTCTAATTCATGTTGTTTCATTTACATTTGCATTTTCTTTTTTCTATCCGTAATAACTTCAGGTGGCATAGCTGCCATTTTACCTTTGCTCGACGATTTTCTTGTGTAAACTAAAGAAGCTATCCTCATTGAGGATGTTTCATCTCAAGAAAGAGTGATGATATTTAAGTCCTTCTATTGGCTTGTAATCATTCTAGCATTTCACTGTGATCTTAAATATCTTTCCTTTTTAAAATGCGCATTTATTTATATATAGGTAAATAATAAGTTAATAAATTATATTTATATTAATTTAAGTGTTGACACTGGTCACCGGGTTAGCCTCTTTCAAAGAGTGAACTTTTTAGGTATTAATAATTAGGATCTCAGACTAGGTGAAGGGTGCATGAATGATAGCATTTTTAGAGTTAGATCGTTATAATATATAGATAGTATATATTATAGTATATTATATTATATAGTATATATATATATATTATATAATTATATATTATTTAGATAGACGGTATATTATTATAATAATATATATATATGTATGAAGGTACGTATATTGGATATATTCATTCTCCGGCGCGACTCGGGCTCGGCGGAATTAAAATTTTTCATTCTCCGGCTCGGATCGTCCGGCCTCCGCCAGAAAATTATCTCGGTGCATCCTAAAAAATAAATATTATTTGGTATCTTTATCATTGGGAGTTTATGTGAATAATTGTAATTTTGAATTCGATTCTTTATTAAATATTATATATATATATATATATTATATAATAATATATATACTTATATATATATATTATAATATATATAATAATATTTAATATATATCATATATATATATATAATATATATTATAATTTAATATATTATATATAGTTTATATAACCGGCCTCTAGAAGAGCCACAATCATATCTCAAAAACTATAATAGCTACAGAGAAAAGGGATACATTTTTGGAATCCTGCAAAGTTTGCCCTGGAAATGTAAAGAAAAAAAAAAGTAAAGAAATAAAAATCATATCATCGAAAATACAATAGCTACAGGGAAAAGTAATACATTTTTTGGTAAATACCTTGTAAAATTTTAGTTAGGAAATGTAAAAAAAAAAAAAAATTATAACATTAGAAATTGCAAGTATTTTTGTGGGGGAAGTTGGGACCTAATGTATATTATTAGTTATGTATATATATATAGTATTATATATTATATATATAAAATATATATATAATTATATATTATATATATAATATTATATATTTGTAAGATTTACACCGCAATGTAGGGGGGCTCGAGCCGACGGGGAACAAGGGGGGGGACGTTCATACCCCGTAGGGGAGGGCGGAGAAACCCCCGACGACTACCCAAATCAAGAGCGGGGGTTCGGTAACTGTCAAGAGGGGGGGGAAATTAGTCTACTCGTAGTTCCCGGAAGGCCGAGACCCCGACTCCTGCCATCGGTTGGGTATACCCTTGGGGTATCTTAATAACATAATAAAAAAATTTAATAAAGTATTTTTTTAAAATAGGCCTTCTAATCATATTAATATAATTATAAACAATAATTTAATTTTATTTTATTTTCACATGCTTGGTAATCAATTCTAGAGATTCCAACAAATAATTCTTTTCCTGCAGTATTGTAGTTTTTTGAGATATAATGTTTTTTCCCCTGCAAAAAGATAGACCAAGATTCTCAGCAAGTATTCCTTTTCCGGTAGCTGTTGTTGTTTTTGAGATATGGATTGTGCTCGGTATGATGGATATTGTGCAGTTATTAACCAAATATTCATCATAGCCGTTCCCCCAAATTAATTTCATTCTGCTGAGTGCCTGCGGTTCGGAGGCGAGAATATTGAACAAATATACAGTCCTTCAACAAAGCTTTTAGTCTGAGAATGATCTCTCAGAAATAATTTTCTTCTTAGCTATTCAAAGGAAAAAGCATTCGACGAAGCGACTCTGAGAGTAAAGTCCGACGCTCTACCTTTGAACCTCCAGGATGGTTGTAAGCCCCCGACTTTAGAGTTTTTCGGACTTATGGACACCCTTCTCTGAGAAGTGCATGATTTTTTTTCTGGAGAAGTTTAGATGAATGTTTTTGTGTGTCTGTTTAATTAGAAACTACAAGAAACACGTTCCTGTGGCCTCCTCCTGAAACCTGTGCATTTTTTTTTTGGCAATTATACATTAATGTCCCCAACTAATAAAAAAATATTATTATTATTATTAATTAATTATATATTATTATTATTATTATATTATTATATTATATTATTATTATTATTATTAATTTTATTATTATTATTATTATTATTATTAAGAGATTAAGGAAAAATTTTGATCGCTTAAATAATTCGGAGGAGTGAACTCCTGAATATGGCTAATTAGGTATACTATATATTAATTATATTAATAATATATATAATATATATATATATATATATATAAATATAATATATATATATAGTAATAAAATATAATATATATAATATTATATATATATATAATATAATTATATTATTAATATATATTATTAAGTAATATATAAGGAGGGAGAGAGAGAGAGAGGAGAGAGAGAGGGAGAGAATTTTTTTTTATTATATATTTCAAATAATTGTGCATGTCATCCGGATGTCATTCGTTCATCGTCTAAAATTTACTCATAAGCGTCATCGTCATGTCATCGGCAAAATTTCATAATCGTCCCATCACTAATATATAATTATATATAAGTATATAATATACATTAATTTTATATATATAATATAATATATATATATATATATATTATATAATATATTATATATATACTATATAATATATATGTGTCAAAATAGTGATTGGTTAGTACTTAATAGTGAGTGGAGCAGGTTGTGTTATGTTCTTAGTTATTCATTTTGTGTATATGGTGGGGTATGAAAGAATTAGAGATGGGGTAAGCAGTAAATGGGTTAGGAATGCTGAGATGGAGTGGAGTGAGGTGCCCCTACCTATTTATTGTCGGATGATTTGTTTTGTGTGGCGAATCTGAAGAGAGTTTGAGAGGATGGTAGAGAGATTTGGAGAGTATGTAAAAGGAGGGTTTGAACAGGGTTGGGGATTTTATTGATTTTTTTAGAAATCGATTAACTTTTGATTTTGATTTTTGATTGCTCAAAAAGGTGATTCTGGAAATCTAATTATTTATATATAATATATATATAATATAATATATATATATATATATATATATATATATATATATATAATATTAATATATATATTATATATATTTATATATATTATATATATATAATATATATATATATTATATATAATAAATATATATATATTATATATTATTATAATGAGCAGTAAAGACGCATCCAATCTAGAGTGTCTCATTCAACCCATAAAAATTAAGAATTAAGAGATAATTTTTTATAATAATTAATGTAATTAATGAATATATATATTTTTATATTAAAGCGCAGGGGTCCTTGTTACCTTAGAATTTTTCAGTCACAACAAATATTAATAATTAAGAATAATAATTAAAAAGCCGATTGGCCCTCTAGAGTAAAGTTTATCATTTATAATTAATAATAAGAATAATAATTAAACAAGCATGGGCCTTCTAATTTACTATGCCATAAACTGTAATAAATTAAGAATAAAATTAAGAAGCTGCATGAACCTTTCTAGAATGTCCCAGTTTAACCATATATATAGAAATACTTAAGAGCCGCATGGTAATATTTAGAATGTCCAGTCAACCATAAAAATTAATATTAATGAGCAAGACAAAGCTTCTAAAATGTCCAGTCACCCATAATTAAATATTAATAAGAATAATACTTAAGTCGCCGCATGGTCCTATTAGATGTCCAGTCAACCATATAATAATTATAATTAAAAAATAATAATTAAGAAGCCGCATTGAAACCTCTAGAATGTCTCAGTCAGCTCATATAAATAAGAAAATATTAAGAACAGAAGGTCCTTGTCCGGCTATCCAACTGACACAGAAAGCAACAATTTTGACGCATCTGGCTTGCACCTCTATAGAATGTCAGTCAACCCATAATAAGATAATAAATAAAATAATACTTAAGAAGCAGGGCCTATCAGACTGTCCAATACATAATAATTATAATTAAAATATATCTAATGATATTAATTCAACATTCCTTTAACTGTCAACCAGTCAATGAAATAAATAAGAATAAGAATAAGAAATGAGCATGTCCTTTTCCAAGTGCGTACAGGATAAGAAAATTAATTGAGAAGCCGCATTGTCCCTCTAGAAAGTCTCGTAACATAAAAAATTTAGAATAAGAAGTAATTTTAATAATAATTAATGTAATTATTGAATAGTATTTATAATAAGAAGCCACATGGGCTACTAGACTGTCCTTCAACACTCAAAAAATTAATAATAAGAATAATAATCAGAAGCCGCATGGGCCTATCTGATGTCCATAAGCCCTAATTATAATTAAAAATAAAATATTCTTAAATAATAATTTTTTGGGGTTGACTGAGAAAGACTATCATGCAACAATTATGCTTCTGCATTATTACCTTATTTATTAATTATTTGGATTGACGGGACATTCTAGAGGGGCCAAGGCGACTTTTTAATTATTATTCCTATTATTTAAGCTATAAAAGTCTTTTCTTATTTGGATCATCAGTCGCTATTATGAATGAGATTCATTTGTTACATAATATCATCACAAATACTCTAATTCTTGATTTTTATGGGGTTGTCGGGAATTCTAGAGGGCTTAATGCGGCTTCTCAAATTATTAAATTTTATTGTCCGTCTGGGACAATGTCTAAAAAGGACATGCTGTCTTAAGTATTATTCTTTGATTTTAATGAGATGTGGATGGAATTACTAGAAGGGATCTATGGGCTTAATTATTTTTTTGTAATTATTAATTATTATGGTTGACTGGGACAGTCTAAGGCCCATGCGGCTTCTTTAAAGTATTATTCTTATTTATTATTTAATATGGTTTACTGGGAATTATCTAGAGGGGCAAAAGCTGCCTTCTTATTATTAATTTTTAGTTGTTGACGTGGAAGTCTAAAAAGGACATGCGCTTCTTGTTTTACTTATTATTAAGGTTGAATGGGGACATCTAAGAGGGTATTGCATGATCATATTATATCTGAATAATAATTTTAAGAAGCTTGCATTAACCTCTCTAAGAATGTAACAGTCAATCACATGAAAAAGTAATGATAGATACCAGAAGCGCGTATGGTCTTTTACAGACTGTTACAGTCAACCATAAAAAATTAATAATTAAGAGCCGCATTGTGGCCCCTCTAGAATGTCCAGGTCAACCCAATAAAATATATAATAAGAATAGAATAACTTATATGAAGCAACATAAGCTATTCTAGATGTCTCAGTTCAACCAATAATAATATATTATTAATAATTAAAATAATAATTAAGAAACCATTGAAGCCTCTAGAATGTCCCAGTCAATCATAAAAATAATAAATAATAAATTTTAAGAGCAGCTAGATACTTTAGATTGTCCCAATCAACCAATAAAATTAATAATTAAGACGCCGCATTGGCCTCTCGAATATTCAGTCCTATAATAAATTTCAAATAATAATAGAAATAAATTAAGAAGCTGCATGGGCATATCTAGACTGTATTTAAGACACCTAATAATAATTAATAATAAATATAAATATTTATATGAGCTGCATTGACCTCTAGAATGTTCCAGTCTCTAACAATAAATAAGAATAATGATTGAAGAAGCATGGTCCTTTGAGACTGTCCCAGTAAACATTAAAAATAAAATTAGAGAAGCTGATTGGCCTTCAGAATGTTCAGTCAACTCATCATATAATAAATAATTAATATTTAAGAATGCGATGGGCCAGTCAGACGAAACTGTCACGCGATTGTTAATCTCAAAGCAAAAATTACCTGTCGTTGCTTTACGTTGCGCCCTTTCCAGCACTATGTTTTTTTCTAATAAGGGTGCTAAAATTGTAGACAATATCAAATATGGCCTAACATAATTTAGCGACATATAACAAAACAATATAATCTAGATTAGTCTCATCCTGGCATTAATTTTTCAATTTTTAAGTCTAGGTTCCCTAGGCTTGGGTTAAATTTACAATGGAAACATGAACAGTAGACTAAAATTTACAGGACTTAGGGTTTCAATGCATTACTCACTTTTGAGGACGAGAGTAGACACAGAAATGTATGTTGCTTATTTTTGCAAATGCAATAGCATTTTAATTTTTTTTTTTATATTGAGTTAAATACTTATATAAAAAAAAAAAATTAAGTATATTATAAGAACAAATATAAAAAAATAACAAAAATTAAAATTGAAAAAAACGCAAAAAAATAAAAAAAAATATGTATTATTGCCTCTTTATTCTTCTGCCGAAAAAAAAAAATATATTTTTTTTTTAAATTATGAATTTTTTCGTGCTCTAGGTGTTTTGAAAGTAAACGTAGATTGAGAAAGTAAGGTTATGGTTGTGAGTGAGTGATGGAGAGCAGTTGGAACAAGTGTCTGATTGAGCAACTGGAAAAGAGTTGAGTTTTATAATATTTAGAATATATGTTGGATGAGTAAGGGAACAGATGATGCAGAGTTGTAGTAGGAAAGTTGTGATACAGGAAGGTGCGGGTGCAAATTAATGTTGGTGAGATGTAAGGGAATTAAGTCTGAGTGTCGCTAAAGGTGTCTTACATGGAGGTACAATTGTTACTGTGGTTATTGTATATAGTGGATATGAAGGTGCTGGATATAAAAGTATATGATTAAATTAATGTGTTAAGATGGACAATCTTAGGGGCAGCTAGGTGTGAGTTTGATTTGAAAGTAAATATGAAGATGGAGTCTTTCCAATTTATATGGCTGGTGAAGCAGGGGTATAGATAGAGAAAAATGAAAGTATGTTGAGTGAGATGGTTTGGTCATGGTGGAAAAGGATGAATGATAGTTCGGTTGGTGTAAAAAGATATATCGGTTGGGAACGACGGTGGGAGACGAAGAAAGTGGATTGAAGTCATAAATGAGTTACTGTAAGGAAAGAAATGTGATTTGGCAGAGGCGAGAATAAAGGTGAAACAATAGGAGAGAATGGCTGGATTTTGTGAGGGGAAAGTATGGTTGTGGCCTACCTGGGCAAGGGAGTAATATACAATGGAGCGATTTGCCATAGTGGGGTCAGTTGTATCTTGTAATAGTTCGCAATACCGCATATCGCATCGCTAAAAACAGTTCAAATTTTGAAATCACGGTCCATCACTAATGTTATAGTATATAGTATATATATAATATATATATATATAATATTATATATATTTATTATTATATTATATTTATATATATATATATATATATTATATTAGATATATATATATTATATAAATATCTTATTAAAATGTTTTAATTAATTTTTTTCACTAAAAACGAAATATGGATCTTCGATAAATAAAAAACTTACGTGGTTGCTGTGCTGTTATTAAAGTTAGTGAAATGTATTAATATTATTTATTACTATGTTATTGATTTAATAGTTTAAATACAGTTTTCGTGATTTAAGAAAAATGTGTTTTAATTTGTGTTTAATAGCATGTGACTTTAAAAATCATGTGGCATTTAATATGTATTACAAAACTATATTACGGAATCTACGCAAGAATAGGCTACCTAAACAAACCGTGCGTCGTGATTCTTCTCTCGTCTTCTTCTCTTCTTCTTCCCTTCTCTTCTTCTTTCCTCGTCTTCTCTCTGCCTCTCTCCTCTCTCTTCTTCTCTTCTTCTCTTCCCTCTCTCTCTCTCTTCTTCTTCTCTCTCTTCTCGTCACCCCCACTATCTCGTCTCTTTCTCCGTCCTCTCTCTCTTCTAGTTTTCTGTTGGTACCTATTCCTTCTTATCTTCTCTCTCTTTCTTCTCTCTTTAGTCTCTT
>JABUQX010066235.1:0-2500 GCA_015478945.1 Trachelipus rathkii
TATATATATATATTATATATATAATATTATATATATATATATATATAATATATATATATATATAAAGAGAGTATATATATATATATATATATATATATATATAAATATATATATGTATGTATATATATATATATATAGAATATATATATATATATATATATATATATATATATATATATATATATATATATGTATATATTATATATATATATATAGAATATAAGATATATAAAATATACATATATATATACATAGTATTTAGGCAATGACCTCGAACAAATCTTCTTTCCTGATATGAGTTTACTGAGCATTTTTAGTAATACTGATCCTGTTAAAATTTTAGCTGCCGCTATTTGGTATAATTGTAGAAAATATGTCCCCATACTGATCTGGAATTAGATATTATTATCATATTTATATTATATTTAGCCTAAATAAATTAATGAAGCTAAGCTGTACAAACCTTATATGTAAATACTTGTCTGTTTTGCATATTTCAATTAGCTCTTCCATCACTTTCACAGCCCTCTCAGCAATCATATTTGAGTCCCTTCTTGCTCTCCCCCATACACAAACTAACTCCAGTGATGCTGAGATGGGAGGTCGTCACAAGCTGCTCCCCTCTGGAATTTCTGATTAGTGAACCATGATCTTTGCCACTGTTGGTTGCAGCTATGTGAAGTTCCAAAACACGTTGTCCTATGATATGAAAATTGAGGGTATAAATAGCTTCCGAGTTCAATCGTGTGGAATTGGTGTTGTAAAGGTACCTTCCTTTCCAATTGATGACCACGAACGTATCAGCGCATTTGTAATGTTGAAATGCCTTACAGGTTCTAAACAAGAATCCGTTGAAGTCGTCCTTCCAGCCAAGGTTCTCGTCCATTCATTTCTGTCTCCTCATCATGTATCTAGCTTCCTTTGTAGTTTTCGTAAGTTCTAACACTTGTCGAAGAACTTGTAGTTTCGACTTCTGATTGCGGTGGTTTCAAAAGTGGTAGTCCTCAGAACGTGGCTCACCGTCTTCTAAAAATGGATGTTAATATCCAACAGCATTGAAGCATCTTTCCAACTATCCCTCTGTGTCTTGAAATAATGCAATTTGATCTTCTGTGTTGATAGGTGTCGCTCTAAGATACATGATCATTTTAAGCTTACCCAATCATCATAGACATCAATCATTTCTTTTATTAATCATATACATCCCAAGATCCCCTTGCACCTGCGGGCCCTCCCAAGCCCAATCTCTAGTTACATCTTTTCAATCAGACAACTTTGTACCTATTTTTAAACAGTCTTTTCCCATCAAAGTGAAGACAGAAGTCCTTTTCTTCCTCAGAAGCTTGATATTGTATCCATTTTTTCAAAAAGTCTCATAATGACTCCACGCCACACCTGATTTGTAAGCAGAAAGAGGCACACCCATCTTCTGCTACAGGACTGCACATACTTTAGATGCTTTGTTATGCGTATAAACTGATGTACCTAATTCTGTGACGGTCATGAAAGTAGATGGTTTTTCTTTTCATGACTGAAGTTTTTAACTCATCGTAGAGTCGCTCTCTGATGGATTGCCTCAGAATGTCGCTTCATGAGAGATGATACACTTTCCATATATTATATGTGCTAAAAATTATGTCTATATCATGCCTCTAACATGTCTTGTGTTTTTTTTTTTTTTTTGAAGGATGAATAGATGTGAATTTGATGAAGATTTAAGAGTGTATATCCCAATCTTCCCACCTGAATTTATTTTGTTACTTTTTGGTAGAGTTCTTGCCCCTCCTGACAGCTTTCAAGCACCACAACTTTGAAGTGGAGGTCAAAATACAAGATAAATCCTTCCAGAAGTCTTTATTTGGTCAACCCTGGCTCCTTTTGCAAACCTATAAGTTTAATTAGGCGCATTTATAACTTCCGCCAGGATTGAGAGTGGGATAACTAAATTTCTCCCACACCAAATTAAATCTCACACGAACAATTTAACTCTATTTTTTTCTCTTGTATTGTTCTATAATTATAAAATCTATCCAAACATATTGCTTTTGAGGTAGCTTTGTGTAGGGAAGCTTGTCAAACATTCAATACGAGGGTATAAATAGATGAGAGTAGATTTGAAGCCCATTTGGCATTTTTTTAAACTTCATATCGGTAAGATTTAAAGTGCATACAGATTAATAATTCACTTTTTTGCTATTATTATTATTAATTAAATCTGTGAAAGTGGTAAAAATAATTTTCAGCAATGAAATGAATATGCAACAAAGCAATAGCACAAATGACAGTGGAAAACTATCTAACCATCTAATAACATCTGTAGGTCCTCTTTTATAGATACATATATTATACATATATATATATATATATACAGATATATGGTTATTATGTATATTATTATTATATACATATATTATATATATATATATAGCATATATATATACATATACATTTATTATTACATATATATATATATATATATATATATATACATATTATTATT
>JABUQX010066235.1:5000-26245 GCA_015478945.1 Trachelipus rathkii
ATAGTATATATATATGTAAGTAAGCATATACATATGTATATATATAAATATAGCAGCAGGATATATATATATATATATATATATGTTAGTATATATAGTATGTTATATATATATATATATATATATATAAGTATATATGTATATATATATATATATATATATATATATATATATATATATATATATATCACCTCTGGTGGGAAATATCAGAGACTACCAAATTCGACCCAAATTAAGGCAAGTTCCCAAGTCAGAGTAAACTAAAAGGCCGTCATGTCCCGATACATGGCGCTCGAAAGTATACAAATCAAAGGTAGTTGAGGAAATAGATAAAGGGATTGTGCTCCATACTTTACCAGTGTAGTACATAAGAATGCATAGCTGTTAAATCTAGGTTAGATTTCAGATAGAGAAAAGGATGAGGCTGTGTGCCAAAGGCGTCGTTCGAGCCCCTTCTCACTGAGGAGTTATGCGACCGACCGGAAAGTTCAGAACAGCAGTGTCCATTGTAACAGCTGTTAGAATAAGTAGAAAGCCTCAATAATTAGACGGAAAACGAGGTTGAGAGAGAGCTAGTAGATAGCAAGAGAGTTGAAAAAGAAGAACAGCTCTCTAGACTCCACCATTTAAAGGAGAGAGGCATACTCCATACAGGGGCGAATCACACCCTAATAAAGAACAAGAAACTGGGGTGGCGTGAGGTTTATATACGTGATATATTTATAGTGCAGGCATATATATATATATATATATGTGTATATATATATATATATATATATATATATATATATATATATATATATATAGAGGTAATATAGCAGGTGTGTAGTTATATATATATATATATATATATATATATATATATATATATATGTATATATATATATATATATATAGCAGCAGCAGTAGCAGCAGTACTAGCGCACGAGGTTAAGGGCGTGGGTATATATATATATATATAAATATAAGGTTGGTGTATATATATATATATATATATATATATATATAAAGATATATATATATAAAGTATATATATATATATATATAGTATATATATATATATATATGTATATAAGGAAACATTATGGGTTAACAGTATGTTTCAGCTTGAACCGTAATATTATTTCGTTGTGAAAAGCTGAATGATTTTTTTTTTCCTTCTCTTTTCATATTAATTGGTTTTCTTCATCATGCTGATTCCTCTGAGCATCTACACTATCTGAAAACCGACTTATAGAAAGTGAAGTGTGCAAGAATGATTGCGCAGAGTAGAGTGGATAAGCTTAGAAATGCAATATATGCACTGTTTTACGTTAGTTCGACAAGCCTGTGTGCAAGCTTGCAAGCTTTATACCTGGAAGACGAAGGCATTTGAATTTGCAATTGAAGCGTCCTGACGGGAAACGTTCAGGCCATTTGCTGGTACAGGATTCTAGATCGTCAGCATGGAGAGAAATGCAGTCATCAGAGTTCGCCATCAAATCATCTCAAAGAGCTCTTCAGAATTGGGCATACCCTGTACACTGTAAGGAAAATTATGAAACGATTATTTTGTTATTAAAACCATATAGGAATTGCGTCTGAGACTGAGCTGAGCAGTGACATAAGGATGGACTTCGTCCGCGGCTGTTTTCAAAATGTCTGCTGCGGCGATTTCCAAACAGTTGAGTCATGAAAGAACGTACGATGAGAACGACATCAACCTGAGCTATCGTAGTAGTAATCCCCACGAACAAGCACTGAAAAACATCACAAAAATTAAGTGGACGATAGGATTGGACGTGGATCACACATGGTACGACCATCTTGAAGTCGAGACTTAAGACGTTTGAAAATTTGCTCTGCTGTTTGGTTAAAGACAAAATTTCCCAACTCCACCTAAAGAAGGTTGGCGACCTTAAAAATGATGTCCGAGTGTGCTACTCGAAAAGTGAAAGATAGTATTCAAAGAATTATAAACAAATCAAATTATGTGCTGAGAATATTTTACAACATACCAAGTCATATAAAGTTCGTTGAAAGTGACTTTATATTTACACTTACGCATATTGTAATAGGTAATGATTGGTTAAAGTCAAGTTTATGGATTATGCAATGCTGAATACATTAGACTAGGCTAATTATTTATATTAGGCAATGCTAATGTTCATTAACTTAAGTAACAATTAGCCAAGTCCAAAATTGTTAAAAATTTTGAAAGGGTAATTGAAAATTAAAATAGGAATTGAAAGGAAAGCCTACGAAGAAATAAATCCATGTAGAATTTTTAAAGAGACGCTGTCATCTCTTCTAATACGGAGAATGTATATTTATCACCAATGAAGTTTAGATAACAACAATAAAACAGACAAGTTGAAATAAAAGAGAAATCTTTTATCAGAACTGACAAATCTATTTGCTGAATAAAAGAATCAATGAAGACACGAGCGGAATCTTCTAACATGATAAAGGTAGATTCAATAAATAAATAAAAAAATACTGAAAAAATATATATATATATATTATATATATATATATATATATATATATATATTATATATATATTATATATATATTATATATATAATTAGTATATATATATATATATATATATATTTATATATGATGATATATTTGGTTTAAAACCACAACTATCATCGATCCATATCTCAAAAACTAAAATAGCTACAGGGAAAAGGAATACATTGTTGGAATCCTGGCAAAATTTTATTGTGGAAACTGTAAAAAAAAAAAAAAAAAAAAAACAAAAAACTAATAAAATATCTAAAGCAAAAAAGAATACATTTTTTGAATTCCTTGTAAAATTTAGTTAGGAAAATGTAAAAAAAAAATAATAAAGTAAATAAAATAAATATTGGCATATTTTTTTTTTTTAGGAGGCAGGGGGACTTAATATAGTATATTAGTTATATATAATAGTATATATATAATATATATATATCTATAGTATTATGTAATATTATATATTATAATATATTATAATATATATTATATATATATACACGGCAATGTAGGGGGCTCGAGCCGACGGGGAATACAAGGGGGGGACGTTTTCCATACCCCGTAGGGGAGGGGCGGAGGAACCCCCGCGACACCCAAATACCAAAGAGCGGGGGTTCCGGAGACCCTCCCCGGAGGGGGGGAATTAGTCCTACCCCGTAGTTCCCCGGAAGGCCGAGAGACCCCGACTCCTGCCATCGGTGCGGTATACCCTTGGGGTATTCTTTAGTAAAAAAAAAAAGCAAAATTTAAAAAGAAAGTCTATTTAATTTTAAACGATAAACCATAAAAAGGTCTCTAAAAAGGTTTTTAAATAATTAAAAATTTTATTAAATATTTATTTTTTTTATTTTTTTTTTTTTTACATTTTCCTATGTAAAATTTTACCAGGATTCAAAAAATGTATTCCTTTTCGCTGTAAAAAATTTAGTTTTTTTTTTTTTTTTTTTTTTTTTTTTTTTTTTTTTTTTTTTTTTTTTTTTTTTTTTTTTTTTTTTACATTTTCCGCCTTAAAATTGGACCAGCATTCCAGCAATGTATTCCTTTTCCCTGTAGCTATTGTAGTTTTTGAGATATGAGTTGTGGCTTTAAACAAATTTCATCCCTTTATATATATATATATATATATATATATATATATATTATATATATATATATATATATATATATATATTATATATATATATATATATATATAAATATATATATATATATATAATATTTATATATTATATATATATATATATATAGTATATATATATATATATATCTAAATATATATATATATATATAATATATATATATATATATATATATAATATATATATATATATATATATATATATATATATATATATATATATATATATATATATATATATATATATATATATACTATATATATATATATATATATATATATATATATATATATATATATATATATATATAATACTTTATAATATATATAATATAACTATATATATATATAATTATTATCTCTTCCGTTGCGCGGGGCCAGAAACCTACCAAAATCCAAGAGAGTTAAGGAAGTTCCCAAGTCAAAGCTAATTTAAGGGCAACGTGCCTCGATACATCGGCCGTTTGAATTTTGTGCATTCACTAGTTGAGAAAATAATAAAGTGAGTGTGTTCCAGACTTTACCAGGTTATATGTATATATATATAATAATATAATTATTATATATATATATTATATATATATATATATATATATATATATATATATATATATATATATATATATATATATATATATATATATATAATATAGATATATATATATATATATATATATATATATATTATTATATTAATATATACATATATATATATATTATATATATAATATATAATATATATATATATAATATAATATATATATATATATATATATATATATATATATATATATATATATATATATTATATATAATATATATATATAATATAGCCTATAATTAATATGAACGCATTAAAATTAATATAAAAGGCAAAAAATTTAAATTAAAAATAATTAAATTAGAAGCTTTTGAGGCCTTATCAAGATCTCATCGTTTAAATGACTAAATTAAAAGATTATTAACTAAAAAGAGACCAAAAAAATATTAAAGCTGTTTTGAGAAATGAACTGGCAACAATGTAACAAAATTACTGCAAACTGCTGACATTACTTTTTTAAAAAATTATTATTATTTTTTTTGAGGATGCATTTGGATATTTATCTGTATAATCTACACTCTATACACCAACTCCCTGGTAAGACTGTCACCATGTCCAATTGGGCCAGCATCTTCTTTCTTTGCTCGAAATTCTTGATCCTGGAGCACTCTAGAAAACTATATCTCGGCGCAACGGTTTCTGATGCTAGTCCTTGAGTTATATACTTAGGTAGGGTTTTCACCCTTTTAATGGAACTGGCATCTTCTCCCATTTGGACTCTGAATTCGCTCTACCAGAGCTCTCCTGAAGATCGCGTTTCTAGGCGCAAAAGTTTCCGGTGCTGGTCCAGGAGTTATTTAAGCAAAAAAAGTAAAGGCCGGGTTGCTAGCTCTGTCGCCCTACAACTGTTCAAGAAAGTCTTTTTATGTCCCGACTGCGTCAAATATCTGTTTTATATGATCTTTTATTCAGATTCATATTTTTCGAATTTGTAATTAGAAATGGTCTTAGTAATTTTATAAAATTACAATCTTTAATGGACGAAATTAATGACACTCCATTGATATTATTATTCCGATGACTGTCTAGGCCTTTATGATTTACCAATTGATATTCTATGCTAAATGTCAGAAGGATTCTATGCTAAGGGTTCGAATCCTAGTTCGGATCCTAGGTAGAAATTACCTAGAAAGTTCCCCTCCTTGAATAGGGCTATGCCCGTGAGGTGTGAACTTTAAAAAAAAAAAAAAAAAAAAAAAATGTCAGAAAGGAGGTGAGGAAGAGGAACCGAGGAAGATTTTTGCATTTTTTACGTAGGAAACAATTTTTAGTGTTACGAAGATAGATTATGATGCACTATTCCGGGATGAAATTTAAGCTCCATGAGTTTCTAGAGTTTTAAGCAGATGATTATTCTGAAGGCCAGTCCTCCCTGTGCGAATAATTCACGAGATGCAACTCTGAGTTAAACCAGGGTTGGGAATATTTTTATGATTTTTTAAGGAAAAAAATCAATGAGGGGAATTTTTTTTTTTTTTTCAGATTAGTGACGTACGCCGAAATACATATTATATACATATATTTTATATATATATATATATATATATCTATATATATATATTATATATATATATATATATATATATTATGAATTTATATATATATATATATATATTATATAATATAATATATATACATAGAGACAGTAAGAAGACTCAGAATTCAACTAGAGTGTCCCAGTCAACCCATAAAATTAAGAAATTAAGAATAATTTTTAATAATAATTAATGATGAATACCAACTATAATTAATTAAGAAGCTACATGGGCCTACCTAGACTGTCCCAGTCAACAATATAATTAATAATTAAAAATAATAATTACGAAGCCGCATTGACCCCTCTAGAATGTCCCTGTCAAATAATAATAAATAAAAGAAAATAATAATAAAGAAACCGCATGGTCCTATTTAGACTGTCCCAGTCAACCAATAAAAATAATAATTAAGAGGCCACTTGGCCTCTAAATGTTCCAGTCAACCATAATTATAATACATGAATAAATACTTAGGAGATGCATGGGCCTATCTATGTCCTTCACCTCCTTGAAAAGGGCCCAGCCCGTGAGTGGTGGTAATCTGTAAAAAAAAAAAAATAATTATAAAAAAAAAAAAAAAAATATATATATAAACAATTTTACGTCTATTCTTATCATCAAAGCCAAAAATCTCCCTCCTCGTTGCTTTATAAGGGGGCTAAATTTGTTGGCAATATTCAAATACTGGCCTAACGTATCTATTAAAAGATATTATACAAAAAAATATATATATAATTAGTATGCATCTGGTATTAATTTTCAATTTTTAACCCTAGGCCCTAGCTCTGGTGGGTTCAAAATCTTAAAATGGAAACATCGAGATAGCAACACTAAAGAATAGTTTGTTGAAAATTGGAAAAAAATATATTAAAAACTTCATAATATATATAGTTTTTTTTATTTTTTTATTTCTATTGAAGTTAAATCACTTAAATATACAAAAAAGTTAAAAAAAAATATATATATTATATATAAAATCAAAAAAATCAAAAAATCATGATTTTTTATAAAAATATCAAGTTAAAATATAAGTTGATTTTTTTTATTTGATTTTTTTCGTGCCATTCCTGAGTTAAACCAAAGATTATTAGGTTTAATGTTTAAAGGGAAGGAATATGATGTACGCCACCATGCCAGAGAGAATTACCTAGGTTATGCGCTCTGCTCTCTGCACCCTACGCTCTGCACTCTGCACTCTGAGCTCTGCGCTCTGCGGTTCTGCACTCTGCGCACTACGAGTAATCCCTTCTTCCGAAACAGAAGCAGAAGTCATTCCATGGGAAGTCAAAGAAGTATGACCGCATGTCGGACCAGTTTAAGGCACCAAAATACCAAAAAACTTTTCCTGTTTCCTCGATGTATCCGGTTTCTCCCCCCCTCCGAGGAAGACTGGAAAAGATAAATAAAACAGGAAATATGATAAAGAAAAAAGCTCATCGGAGAAACTCAAAAGAGAAAGGAGTTTAACAGAATAAGGAGAAAGATTACAGGATAGAAAAAGGTCTAATAAATTGGATTCATTCCCAAAACGATGAGGGATACGAATAGAGATTTCCACCAGCAAACTGCTGAAAGCCATTCTAGATAGAAAAGTGGTAGGCAAGTTCACAACTGTATTCTGAAATTTAGAGAAAAGCAGTAATCGGTGGCAGATGCTGAAATCACCAAGAATTATGATTTCAGAGAAACGTGAAGAAGATGGAATGTGTTCTAATTTAGAGTTTAGGTAATTGAAGAATTTAAGATAATCAGTTGAGTTAAGAGAAAGATATACAGATCAGATGAATTTAGTAGTAGATTGACAGGATAACTTGAGCCATAAGCTAGACAGTTCAGAAGAATCCGAATCAAGAGACTCGAAGGACAAACATCATTGCTCCTTTTGCTGAAAATTGAGGATAGAGACATATAATATGAGGAGCAGAGTAAAGTTTGCTGTCAAAATACTGAAGCACATGAGTTTCAGTTAAGTATCAGAGAAGAGGTTTAGAGGAGGAAAGGTGATGTTCAACAAATTGAAAATTAGTGTAAAAGATGCGAAGATTGCAGAAATTAAGATGAAGACAGAACACTGTGCATCAGAACTGGTCTGCAATCCTTTGACGGCACCAATGGAACCACAGACTATCAAATCCTAAGTAGAGATGGGCACATGAGGGCCATATATGGAGGCCTCCCCTCTTGGCATCTCCAGAGGCTAATTCGTAGTGTGGTTGTCATTTTAATTTTTTTTTTTTTTAAAGGGCAAGTGTTTTCTGTAATTAGTGATATTTGGTTTTTGAATAAAGGAGAAACCTACTCCACTGTAAAAGAATATGGATATGAGAGCAAGGGGAGAGGCTAAACATTGAGTCACAGGGTAATGCCATGGAATTGTAACCCAATCATTCCATTATATTCCACTGGGGATAGTTGTCAAAATTTTTACACTCATAGCCGCATCCATTGCTATTTTAATGTTGCATACTCACTCCTTTCTCATTGCTTGTGTTTATAGATATAAAACTGTCATGAATGTTAAATCAATGACATCATATTTTAAAGTCTCGTCGTCAATTTTATATTACAAAAAAACCCCATTACAATTAAAGCTTTTCAGTTCGATTTCTGATTTTAGCGAAATGTGTGACATAAAAATATTAAATTACTTTCTGAATAATGAACATGACCATACGCTCTCTCTCTCCTCTTCTCTCTCTCATCTTCATAATAAGATATATAATTATGTATAAATATATATATTGATATATAATATATATATATTATATAATATATATATATATATATATATATATATATATATATATATATAAATATATATATATTTATATATATAATATATATATATAATGTATAGATTTCTATTCTTCATTAAGTTGCTCCCTAGTTTCGTTATAGTAAATACTGATGATTCGGCTATCCTACTTATCACCTAAATCACTAGATATGAGATGGAAAACCGAACATAATATTTCATGATATTGTATTAGTTTATCATATTTATATAAATGCCCGCTAAATAGTAAGTAGACCTCAGATATTTGGTATATAATGATGAAATATAACAGACTCGTGTATATATTTTAGTATAGAGAATGTATAGTTATATGAGAATAAGCAAATAAAGTACTCAATAAATAAAGCTGTATTTTAGTTAGAGAATCATATGATAGATATGATATCATTAAACATATTCAAGCCATAGTCCCACACACCCTCAAGTTTGTTTATCGTCAGTAGACGTGAGAGAAAAAAATAAAGTACGCCAGCACAGAATCATACGAAAATAGTTTTAGTGTGAGTCGAAATGACTTTCACTGAGTGATCTTAAGTTTCATTTATTTTTTGTTTGGGCTTAAAAAGAAGACTCGCTGATCGGCATAGTGTCAGGTCAGTACATATATATTATTACATAAATAGGCAATTACAAGTACTTACACACTTCCCACCCTCTCAAGACAGTAAACTAACGAAAATATAAGTCATAGTTGAATTATTAAACGAGTAGAAGGTATAATGAATTTTATGTTATTGTCAAGTTTAAGTTTGGTTTTATTAGTATATAGTAGTATAATTAGTTAAGTGAGAATATTAATTTTATAAATAAGGTGGTATTCCTATATGGTATAATGCTATATAGAGTATTAATGAGTGAGTGTAGCAAGCCAATTGTAATGTTGGTTAAAGTCAAATAATAGATAAAGCCACGCCTGTGCAATAATCTGCTATATCATTCACGCACTATGATCAATACAATCACACTGACACATTCAGAAATAAAAAATAATAATAAAAAAAAAAAAAAAAAAAAGAATGAAATAAAAAAAAAATAAAAAAAAAGAGAAAAAGATAAAAATGAGAAAAAAATAGATACAAAGACCAAATAATATAAGGAGATAAATGATGGATAATAAAATACTATATTCGTTAAATTATTAAATGTCGCTAAAATATATTTCTGCCATCTCTACATATTAAACTAGGTTTAATAAAATATTTTGTATATGGGGCTAGACAAAAGGACGATAGCGATAATCCAGAAATGATTTTAAAAATAACATACTCGCTATCTCACGATATATATGCTTAAAAATTACCCAAACGCTAACAGAAAATATAAATATATAAGTTAATTTAGCCATCTAAACTCAAATATAATTACAAATTATAAATCTAGTAATAAAATATTAATAATAATTGTGGTATCTTAAAATTTATAATGCTGTAATAGGAATGTTACGTCATATTAAAGCCCAAGTTGTAGAAGACTCAGCTAAAAATTTTATAAGTGATTTAATATAAGGAAATACTAGAAAAATAAAATCATACTAGTACATCTATCTAATCGAACTATAAGATTTTATTGAATCGAAAAGTTTCATTACATAATTATTTTCATACCTCACTAAGATTATCCCATATTAACCTATAAATTACTCGAGACCTCCCCAAAAATTATAGGCTAATACTACCGATACCCTCTAATTACCATACTATCCCTCTAGGTACTATCCCTTAATATTATATATATATACATATATATTATATATATATTATATATATATATAGTATTAATTAATTAATATATATAAATATTAATGTAATATATAATATATTATATAGATATATTATATTAATATAATTTAATATATATATATATATATATATTAATATATTATTAATATATGAATATATAGTATATATATATAATATAATATATATATATATATTATTATAATATATATGATATTATATATAATAATTATATATATATATTATTACACATTTTATATATATATATTGATATTAATAATTAAATATATATTATATTAAACAAAATATATATATATTATTTATATATATTTATATATATATATATTTATATATATATATTTATATATATATATAATTAATATATATTTATAATATTATATAATATTATTATATATATAATATATATATTAATATATATAGAATATATATTAATATATTATATAGATATTATATATATATAATACTATATATATTTATTTAATATTATTATTATAATATTAATATTAAATTATATAGTATAATATATATATATATATATATATATTTATATATATATATATATATACCAACTTATTGCTATATGGAAGCGACTTCGTACCTGGGAGGTTATACTCTGTAAACTCTCATAGTATCACTCGAACATATATGTACCTACTTGTTTATCCTTCCACATACTTTTAAATCTCGATAGTCAAAAATCAAAATTTTTTTCACATTTATATTTATTTATTTCTTTTACTTATGATTTATTAGATAAAGGATACTACTCTGGCGTCCTGAACATGCATGGTTTTTAATTATTTTTATAAAAATTCTAAATTAGTTTTTACCAGGATGCGAATATAAAATTTTATATATTTACGTGTGTTCTATGGTATACTAAAAATATTTATATATTGTGGATCTGACAAGTGATAAAATATAGAATCGATCTCAGCTGTTCTTCCTATGTTATAATCAAACTCCGTCGTCTTGATTCGTTTCTATATTACTAACAAAAAATCTCGTCAGGGCTACAAAATAATAAACTACGAGGTAGTTGTGAGGTGAAATTTTTTTTTTGATTTTTATTTTATAGAATAAAAAAACTACGACAAGAATTTTTCAACTATATAATTTATACAAACTCCCTAAGTTTTGAGCCTGCTCTTGGAGTTTATCGTATTTGGTTATTTTTTTATGAATATATTTTTTATTGATTTTTTTATACAGATTCGTGATGATGACAAAAACTAGTATAATATATATATAATTTATATATATATATATATATAAGATATTATATATTTTATATATAATATAATATCTGTATATTATATATTTAATACATTATATATATTAATATATATATATATATATATAATATATTATTATATATATATATATATATAATATATATTTATGATATATATATATCTATTAATATTATATAATATATTAATATAATATATATATTTAGATATATATATATATAATTATAATATATATTTTTAATTATATTAATTTTAATAATATATATATTATATTATATATATAATATATATATATATATTAATATATATATATAATATATATTAATATATATAATTATTATATATATATTAATATTATTATATATAATATATTATAATATATATATATATATATAACTATTTCACCCCACCTCCTTCATATATTGTTTACTCAATTAAATTAATAATATCAGTTAAAATATTATTATGTGTTCAATGAAATGATTGTAATAGTATAACTCTCAATTTATAGTTGTATAGAGTTATGGCTATGAAAAGTCAGCAACATCGTGTTAAGGCGTCACATACATATTATACCATAATGTCCAATACAATTATAGCGTACACATAAAAACTTAAAGCAACAATTACACAAAGTATTAAATTTTTAATAATAATTAAATGTATAAATTAATAATTATATATATATTAAATTATAAGAATAGTGACCACATATGGTACTATCATAACCGTAGAATGTTTCCAGTCTATACCAACATAATATATCTTTAAATAATTAAGTAATTAATATAGATATTAAAAATAAAGTCACTCCGCATAGGCTCACTCTATATCTAGTATAAGAATGTCCTCAGTCTCACAATCCTACATATTTTAATTTAATAAATATATAGAAATTATATTTATATTATTTCAAGAAGCCGCATTGGCCTTGCTATATACATGTCTCACATTTTTAGTTCTTAATTCTTTAAATAATAATTATATAATTATAATAATAATAATTTATAATCGTGGTTTCTAGTACATAAGAATGGATTTACCTAATAAAGTAACACGCATAAATAAGAATTTTATTTAATTAATATCTGAAGCTTAGATCGGGAAGGCTTGGTAGCTCGTTTCTCAAAATCGTGATGCCTTATTCAACCATAAAAAATATTTCGTCACGACACCATCCTTCCAATCAACGCCTTTCCCCCTGTATGACGTCATATTCTGTACAGAAACTCTAAGCTATTTCCGTCTATTCTGTTTAGAAACTTTTCCTATCTATTACCTCACAATACCATCCTTCCAATCTAAGCCTTTAACAAATATAACGTTAAATTTTGTTCAGAAACTCAAATTAAACCTTATTCCGTCTATTACGTCACGAGTCACGACACTATCATTCCTGTCAAGTCATTCCCCTGCATGACGTTATATTCTGAATTGAGACTGTCGTCAAACTAGAGGTTTTCCGCCTGTCTTCACACTTTCAGATGATTACAATCAAAGCGGTATCATTCTGTGACGTTATATTTTGACGGGAAACTTCTTGGGAAGGTCTTTCTTGTATATGAGGTTGAATTCTGTACGGAAGCACTAAAATCAATACTAATTTCAGTCTATGACGAAATATTGACAGATATCCTCGAATCAACCCGTGACGTCAAATTTTGACAGGAACCTTCCAATCTATGAGTTTCATGCTATAACATTACATTTTGACAGAAACCATCCAATCAACTTTTTTCCCGTAAATGACGTCACATTTTTTCTCGGAAATATTTTATTTGAAAAAGAAAAGAAAAACAAATGTAAGTCATTAGTTTTTTCTCTTAAAAACTTACGAACCGGAGAATTTTTAGGTCCTATTTTAATATTTTAAGTAATTTTGAAATTCATATAAAGTTTGTTCTTTTGCCACTGTCTTTATTGTATAACAATTTCCTTTTTCACTTCTCTCTAAGTAACAATGAATGTGTTTGTGAGCAGGTGAAGTTCATTCTTCCTTGAATTTTTTATTTACTTTATAAATTACAAAAAATAAATGAATGAATATAAAAAATAAAGAAGTGCGCGATTTTTTTATGTTTCTCATAAAAAAAGGATAAAATTTGACTATTAAAATTAGTTTATTAAAAAATACAGTATATCATTTTATTCATTAAGTTGATGAGAAATTTCAAATGCTTTCGTGAGAATATTTGGGTTGAGTGTTATGGTTTTCAGCTTAGAATGCCCAATTTCTGAAGCAATTTTGTGAGACTACCCTACATTTTTCGTAGATGGTTGTGTTATTTTTCTGAGGTTCTTGGTACAAATTGTGACTTTTCTTTGCTATTTACTAAGAAATACGTTGTCCTTAATACCTGAAGTTTTTATTTGTGCTGAACATCAACGAATATACTCGTAAGCGAAACAAGAGGATGAGGCTGCAGGGCATGCCCTGCAGATATTTTATAACGAGTTACTAATTCTAGTAAATATCCATGACCTCCTTCCACCTTATTTTTTTTTAGCTACGGAGAATGATAATACTATGCTGTTAATAGTACTTTCGATTATTGCTACTATATTAGCGTAATAACATTTCGTATTATCATTCTTTTAGAAATGTTCCCTTTTGTGTGTGTGTGGTGTAAGATGGTGTGTATGCGTGCGCGTGTTTGTCCTGATTTATGACATTTTAATGTTGGCTAAATAGTATCAATCAATATATGTATAGTTAGTTATACATTACATGCGTTCATATTCCGAAATTAAGATTACTGGACATACCCGCTAATTTTCTTCATGTAAGTAGTTAATAATATATTAATCTTTGTAGGATATAATTTTTACTTTCATATGGTCAGTATACTTTGATTAATAGCCATTATTTGTAATTTAATGGCGGAATCATCTTTTTCTCTTGATTTATATTTTTTTTTTCAATGAAATATGACTTAACTTTGAAGAAGGTCTATACTTTTTATATATGTTTCATATAGTTTTAGATGTTCAATATGTTCTAATAGGTTTTCCCATAAAAAAAAAACTTACTAAAAAGAACTTTTACCTTCATTATATAACATAAAAAAAAACTTAAAGCAATAAAAGAAACTGAGAACAATTGTGGGTTTTAACAAAACAAGTGGCGATTAAATATGATTAACGTTTGATTTGCTGTGATTTTGATTGCCATTAAGATTTTGTCCATGCTCCTATAAAGGCTTAAAATAGTCACATGATTACTTTTGTGCAGTAGTACGTTTTTAATATATATATATATATATTTATATATAATATATATATATTATATATATATATATATTATTATATATATATATTTTATATATATAGATATTATTCATATATAGTATATATACATATATATATATATATATATATATTTATTATATTAGTTAAATATATTTTATTTATAATTATAATATCATAAATATAATTATATATATGGGTAATTATATTTTGATATTAATTATATTTTTCATATATATAAATTGTAATACTATTATTATTATATATTTATATTTTTTACTAGTATAGTATATATATCTAATACTATATATTTATATAATCACGATTAATATATATTTATATTATATATATATAAGTATATAATCTTATATATATATTATTATATCATTTTTTTTGAGATATAATATAATACTAGGTATATATATTATATATAATATATATATAGTATAATATATAATATATATTAATTATATTATTATATATATTAATATGATATATAGTTATATTTATATATAGGGCCTATATTATTATATATATATAATTATATAGATAATATAATATATTAATTATTAATATATATATTATATATATTATATTTATATATATATTATATTATTTGCGTTATATATATAATATTATATATATATATCTTATATATATATATATAGTTATTATTTTATATTATATAATTATATAATCTGTATTATATAATATATGGATATATAATGACGCATCCTTGTTCATTTAGTAGGTATTAAAGTGTATACTATATATTATATATATAACTCAAAATTAATTAAATTATATATATATAATTATATATATAGTATATAATAATATATCAATGATTTTAATATTAATATATATATTATAAGTATATATATACCGTATTAATATATATTATATTAATATTATAATATATTAAATATATTATATATTTATATAGATATAATAATATTAATAGTATATATATTATATATAATATTATATATAGGTTATATTGTATATTATTTAAGATACATATACCATACATATATTGTATATTTTTAGTAATATCCATGATATCCATACATACTATACATTATATATATTTTATTTATAATTTATTTATAATAATATATATTATATATATTTATATATTATTATATATATAAGTATATATTATATATATTTATATTAATATTTATATAATATTTTTAGTATATATATATATTATATAATTATATTAATTTATATATATATTTTAATTTAATATTTTTAATATATGAATGTATTATTTTATAAACTATTTATTTACTCTTAGATTTACACACAAGATAATGTGTAAATTCTCTGTATAGAATAATAATAAAAAAGTTCCCCATAACTTGTTTGATTATCTCACATTTTTATGATATTCTTTGGCATTATTATATACAGCGTAGACATAATGACATACAAACCCTCGCGTATTATGCAAGCTATATTCATAGTAGATTAATATATATTATAACTATATATATATAACTGAATAATTATCTATATTAATATTAATATTATATATATATTATATATATATATATATATTATTATATATTTATCTATATATATATTAATCGTATATATACTGACGTTTCCTTGGTAATTATTGTGAATTGTAAATATGTTTGATAATAATAATAATATATATATATTTATAATATATAATATTATTATATATATATATATATATATATTATATATAATATATATATTATATATATTATAGATATATATATAATAGTTAATATATAATAGATATATATATAATGCGAAGCTTTTGTCAAAGTTTAAATCTATATGATTTTAAGAAATGATATTGATGCGTATTTTTCCCATGTATATACTATTAAATTAAAATATTAACGAAGGCAAGGCAGAAATAGAGCCCGGTTATTGAGAACTATAACTTAAAATAAGATGGATTTCCCAATTTTCATATAAATGTCATAACGCTAGGCTCTTTATTAATTATATATATACTATATTATTTATATATATATATTATTATCATTATTTAATATATATATATATTATATTTTATATTATATTACTATTATATATAATATTTATATTACTTTTTATATAATACATTATTTACATATAAATATATTCTACTATATATATTGATATAATTATTATATATTATAGTATATATTTCCACAAAATACATAAGTCTTCCTACTCTATAGATATTCTCGTATGATATCTGAAATAAGTATATATGTATAATGAATAAAGATATAATTATATTAAAATATATTAATTTATTATATTATTAGTTTTAATACTATATAATATGTATATAATATAGTTACTAATCTCTTATAATATATAATCATAATATATACTAATATATTTTGGTAAAAATCGTAATTATTATATTATTATATACATATATTATAGATATAATATTATATGGTATATTATATGTTAATACTATTTATAATATTTATAGTAGAATATATATTATTAGTATTATTTTATATATCATCCTATATATATATATACTACTACTATATATTATTACTTTATAATATTGTTGCACTGCCGATTCCATTTACGAACTTGAAGCGATTAGATTTAATGAGTAAAACAACTTTAAATTCAAGAGATTATTTCACAAAAATAATTTATTAATTGAAGATTCAATCTGCAAAACCTTCATTTACGATATATCTATCCAATGTGGAATCTACCTTCGCTTTTTAGATGAATAATTTGTAGTTATATTATACATACCCTAAATAATATATATATATATATATATATTATACCTATACTTATTTAATATATATATTATATATAGCTAGATAATAATATTCATATATAGTGACTATTATGTTTAGGTATATTATATATTTATAATATTATTAATTATATAATGTTATTATATTATTATTATAATTATATATATAATATTACATTAATTTAATATATTTTATATTATAATCTATAATAATTATAATATTATAATAGGTATATTATCATTATAAATTTAATGTATTATATATTATGTATATAATATTATCAAGTAAATTTATTGTATAATCAAGAGAAAAATCAAACAAGTTATTTATTATCTTAATATATAATAATCTAATATTAACTAGTATATTATATATATAAATTATATTATATCTCTCAATAAGTGTAAGACACCTGTATATAAAAGCACAAATAATAAAAAAATCAAAAAAAAAATATAAACTTAATTAAAACTATTATAAATATTTATTTATTTTATATATATAATTATATAATAAGTATGACAATTAGGTATATATATATTCAAAAAAGAATAATTAATAATAACAATAATAATATAAAAAATAAATTTATAATTATATATATTATTAATTTTTTTATTATTTACTATAGTAACTATAATTATAGTCTATTCTACTACTTTTGTTTCGGTGCATTGTTACGCACTCTTAGCCCACGATCTTTGGGAAAGCAAGGTGGAGGTGATGTATCGTATATATATATATATATATATCATATATATCATATATAATTATATTATTCATATTTATATTTTTATCATATCACTATATATAGTTTATATAGATTACTGAAGTTGTCATGTAATAAAGCCTTACATTACCACAGTCTGATGAATTTGGTTATAGGTAATTTCAGATTGTTTAATTAGGGTCTGCTTGAGGGATTCGATCCAGCCCTTAAGTTAATCGAGTTTCTCACTTTAGAATAGTTTGACGTTTGTTTTTTTTTTTTTTTTTTTTTTTTTTTCTTTTTTTTTTTTTTTTTTTTTTTTTATTGGTGAGATAAAGTTTGCAAACTTTTGAACATGTTTCACTGAAAATGGGAACATTAAGAACTCACATTTGATTTGGTTTTTTTTACTGCTCGTATGATTTGCATGGACGCGGATAAATCGTGCCTAATTTTTTTGGCTCCGCCTGAGGCCCTTATCCCATCTAAGCCGGCAGCAGTTCTTTTTGTCCTAGTTATCCTAACATTTAAATTATATGTTAACATATCTTCTCTCACTTAAATGTTTTATCGACGCTATTCTATTAGTTATTGATGTATAGTTCGATTTATATACTATATACTTTATATACCATCTATGTTATATTCTTTATTATATTAATAGTTATTAGTATATGATTATATATATATTAGTAATTATATTATATATATCTTATATTATATATACTACTTATATATAGATATATATATACGTATTATTTTATCTAATATATTAGATATTTCTATTTCATTATTATATCTCTATTATCTATATATGATACTATATAATCAATTATATATTATTATATTGCCCTCTTACTTACTTTCTATTTGTTAAACTTTGCCTATTAAAATTTACTCTTTATTATATTGATCTTTCCATTATTATTTAATTATTAAATAAAAAAATGCTATATAAATTATAATATAGAATTCTTTAGATTTAATTTTACATCGTAATAATAAGATATTACTAATAACTATAATATAATTAATTTGGTGTATTATTATTTATATATATATAATATATATATATATCAATATATTATATTATTATATTATTATATTAATATTATTATACTATATAGACGTATTAATATATTATTTGTATGTGTGAGAGTGGCTTACTTTTATACACATACGTTAAAATACATACTTAGATTTATTAACAATAAAAATTGTATCATTCAAGTTGCCTTTATAAAATTTAAATCTTATATTGCTTAACATAATGAAATTAAAAGGAATATCTTTGCGTTGTTTATGCATAGTGATCCGTTTCCATACATGGTGATTAGCAGATTATTATTATAAGTGTGTGTATATAAAGGAACACGCAATCGAAGGTGTAATTAAAAAAACAATGATTTGGAAAACACTTTATAGATATCTATACTATAATATATTATATATATATTATATAATATATTTAGACTTTCTATGACTTATATATATATATATTATATGGTTAATATATACTATATAGTATAACTCTATTATATTTTTTAATAATATATATTATATATATATAGGTATAATAGTATATCAGTTTATATATATTATTTTCCTGCATTTTCTTTTTTATATTGTAAAAGAAAACTATTCATTAATTTTAAGGTATAAGTCTGAGAATAAAACTAATTTAACAATAATTATATAGTATATAAGTATAGTTATATATATAAGTTTATTAGTATATTATAATATATTATAATTATATGATATATTATGAGGAAGAGATAGAGCCAGGTGCTTTTTTAAAATTCTTATTCGTATTAACAATATCACACGCTTCGAGAGAAAACGTCGTTTCTGAGATTTTCAAGATCTAAAATTGTTAAATGTATTTTTATGTTCAGGAACGCCATTTTTAATTAATTTGAAATACACTTTAATTTTAATAAAAGATAACATAAGATAAGATATAATTAATTACTATAACTTAATGGTTACCTTATGATGGACACATAGAAATTTATAATACATTCGTTGATTAGATGTTCTCTTGATTATAATCGCTGCAGAGGACAAAAGGTGTATTTAATAGGATGTTTGGTGACTGGGAATGAGAGAGTCGGCCATTGTAAAAGGAGAGTCTTAGAATGCTGAGGTTCTGTCAATGATTGGCTTGTTTGCGATGATTATTTTAGAATTTGATCAATGGATTTAGTGCATGGTTGTAATGTAATAATATAATAATATTGAATAGTTATTATTAATATATATTAATAGATCTCCTCATTATTATATTTTTGTTGTTGTATGTGATTATTATTTTTAATATATTTGCTTGTTTATATATATATTATAATACGTGCTATAGTATATATTATATATAGTCATTATCATAATGTTGGTATAACCTTATAGGGTTATATTATTTTCTATATTAGTAGTAGTAGAAATATTATATATATATATATGAGTGTATAAATATATATATATTATTGTTCATGTACAAATATGAAAAGGTATGATATATATTATTATAAGATAAGTATACAGAATTTTTGCTTATATTTATATTCTCTATTTATTATATTATATATATATAATATTATACTTAATAATATATATATATATATTATTATATTATTATATTACTCAGACAACAAACTTACTCTTTGGTATCTCTGAGCTTATCTATTATATTTTTATACTTTGAATTTGTCTGCAAATGTTTGAGATGTACTTATTAACATCTTTTTATGTAACTAGAGATCTTATTTTTCTTATTATTATTTCTCTTCATTTAATATAATATTTTTTTTACTAGTATTATTTTTATCTACCCTACTTTTTTCTATTATTTTATTTGATTATTTATTTTGATTATTATGTGATAAGATTTTTTTATATTATTTATGTATTAGTATGGTATTATTTATTATTATTTTATT
>JABUQX010066236.1:0-21423 GCA_015478945.1 Trachelipus rathkii
GGCGAGAGGCCAGAGAGGTTCATGTCACTATTCATTTCTGCAAACTTATAAAATAGTAACTGTGCAGTATTTTTTTTTAATGCCCTGAAATGATTTTGAGGGTACTTGGGCAAATCAAGTTTATTGATAGGATAATGCTCGTTTCTGAAATGACTCATCGCCTGAACCGAAACGTTCTTGCTGTACTGGCTACTACTATTATCATTTCTACTTTGCATATTTACCTTTCTATATTGCTTTTCTTATAGCATCCATTTTTATCAAATCTTTATTTCATTAATGCAAAATAAAGGTAAGTTTGGTATTTGGGTTACTACAGCTATATTACATTATTGTTTTTGATATATTCATAGAATCCTCTCTCTTCCTGTTTATATTCTAAATTAACATCTATGTTATTCAGCTCTTATTTAAATTAAACGTCTGCTGTGATCTCGAGTTTGAGAATATGCTGGAGGTCAAATATGGAGAATAATGATGATATAATTGATTTTGCCTATATAGTGTTCCCGTAACCATGAGAATTGGTTGCAAAGCTCTTAGAATTTTTTTTCAAGTATTGCCATATATTAGGGCAGATCAAAGTTAATGATTGACTTGTCCTTATAATTAACTTGCAGAGTCTTATTCAAAACTCAATTCTTCTTTTAGAATCAAATATGTGCTATTCACCTTGTATTAACATCTTAGACTTGGATCCACATCTTGAAGATGTGGATCCAAGTCTTTTGATTCTTTTAAGTCTCATTAAGCTTGATGATGAAATGTGAAATATTCCTACTTTCTTTATTACATACACTGTTGTTTGAGAAAAATAAGGCATATTTTAATAACAAATTGAAGTTTATGATAAAACAAGAATTGTGTATCTGCTAAATTAGTTCGTTCATGTTATTGTCCATCTCGAGGATAATGGATTTTGTTAGGTGGAATTTCCCAATGTTTCATCATAATTTTAAAACTCAAGTGATTTTATTCTCAGAATGACAACCTGGGAATATGCAATGAGAGTACATACGTGCCATTTTTTTAACAGGCTGGTTAAACTCAGAGTGCAGTTAAAGTAATAAATGAGTGCGTTTGAATTTATTTAGCGTCTCTATACTAACTGTAGTAATGATTTTTGATCAGTCCTAGAGCAAACATTTCTCGAATACTGCTGATCATATTTCTGTATGAGTTGGTAATCTTGCTACAAATGATTTTCTAACTACGGAATAATACATTTTGGTGAAGATGGTGCAAGTAAGTCTATGATCTGCTCTTCGTGATGTGAATGGATGGTTACTTCATTGGGTAAATTCATAATTTCTGTATTCCTCATACGATATGCAAATCTCTTTTGGGGAGAAACTCTCATCATCACTTATCTCACGGTTTGATTTATTGCTCTATTTTGTTGATTTAACTGTTATAGAAATACAAACTCTCGCTTTTACTAATAAAATTTATATGGAATTCCAGATAAATTCTTTAGATGATAATTTTCTGTGTTCATGAGTGTCATTGTCTTAAATGTAAGATTTTATGTTGAAAGTATATAAAATATTTTTGTTTTTACATTTATCTTTTTTATTAAACGAAGTTCATAAGAAATTCCGGTTCCGGCGGAATTTTTTTTGATGATTCGGCTAATTCGGTCCGCCGGACTGAAATTTCGTTCGGTACAGCCCATAATATATATTATTATATATATATATATATAGTATTATATATATATATATATATATATATATATATATACTTATATATATATTATATATATATATTATATATATATAATATTTATAAGAATTTATTTTTTACGATAGCATGTAGCATTTTTCTCAATATCAAGAGCAATGAAAGATCTAATATCATTCTCTTACTCTCTCTCTCTCTTTCTAATTATTATATATATAATATATATATAATATTATATATTTAATAAATATATCAATAGAATTATATATATATATATATTTTATATATATATATATAATATATACTATATTAAATATATATATATACGTATATTAGAGAGATGATATTAATTAGTTATATATTTATATATTATATATCTATATATATTATATAATATATATATTAGAGGATTATATATTAGTATATATAAGAATATATAATAAGATATATAGTATATACTCTCGAACTGAGTGAGTGTCTCATCTGATGAAAGTAAGGATTGTTTGCGAGAATAGAGAGACTAAGGGGGGGGGAGGGGTAAAGGGGTAGGGGAGAGATTTCCAAAACGGAGGGCTCTCAAGTAGAGATGAAAACCATATTTGATAGGGGGATAAGGGTGATAATACTTAAAAAATCTCTGCATCTTAGAATACTAGCCAATTTTCATGAACCAGCTTTGTAACATCTCGCCGCTCTCTGCGCTTGGTTCATACTGACTAAACTAACCTCGCACTACTCTTAAAATTTCCAAATGTCACTAGATAAATGTAGTATAAGTAAATTTAGAAAGGAAGAGAAGTTCATAGACTGAATAAGCATAATAGAAGAATAACGAATTTATAGACAATAGTCGGCATCAAGTCATACGAAGACCAATTACTACGTAGGAAACGTTGACGTCTTCAGCAGCGAAAGGGTTAAGGGATAAGTAATGTGGATAAATGATGTTAGTACTCCTTAGTTTCTTTCTATCTAAATCTGAAGATCCTTAAGCACTTTATGTAGAAAAGGTTGAAAAGTTTGTAGAAAGAAATAGATGGTGTAGATATAATTAATGTATGGTCAGATATAGTATGCAGTTGCTTTAATTGAATGCATATTTTTATGTTGTACTAACACTTTAGATTTTAATTAGCTCACTTCAATATTTAATAAACTTTCTATTATGTTCTTCATCTTGTATATATTATTATTATTCTATTTTATCTATGAATAAGTTATCTTTGTAATAATTATTAGCTTTGTCTCTATTTTATTATCTCCACCACTAACACATTAAAATCTTTAAAAGAACAATTCAATAATTAATCATATTATTTTATAATTTTTAAATGTCACCACTGAATAGAAAGCATAATAAATGTCATCAATAGAGAATGACTTTGTCATTATAGCATACCATAATGATAAGTCATCTATTTAACATCACTGCATACACTCTCTATTTCTTCTCTCATCCCCCTAAGTATTGTTCTTAAATTTCATACCGATCTTTTTTTCCTCTCTTTTGTATTGTTTTAAAATTAAATTCTGTTCTTTTAAATGGTTATAAACAGATATGGAACCTCCCATTCTTTCAACCAATTTTTTTACAATAGTGAGACCCAAACCCGTATCTCCATGTTCTGTCGTTGCAATTTGTCCGTGATTCTAATTGTTCTAAAGATTTTAACTGTTGAATACCTAATTAGTTTTACTATTTCTCTCCTGTTATTCTTCCCATAATCATCTGAATGATGATTCCGCGATTCTTAATCAATAACTATGGCTTCCCGATTGCTAAGATGATCTATAATGCTTTAGCTAATTGTGATTCATTAATGAGTATTTATGTCGCATACATCTTCTATGTGTTACTATGTCTATTTTGCGATTCCCTGTTTCCTAACCATTGAATGAGACATCTGCAAACATTTTCACAGTTAGAACATGTATAGAGATCAAGTGACTGATTATCTCCCTTGTTTTTTTCCATGAATTTTTATAATTTTCTCATATCTTTTGTGGTCGTTTTTCATTTTTTTCCCAAAAACTCACTTGATAGCCTAGTTTACCTCTGGTCTTGTTTGTTGTCCTATCCAGTTTAATTGTCCCACCCTATACTCTGTCTTTTCTCTAAAGGCTAAATCTCTCTCCCTGCTGGTACAATAAGTGGAAGCCAACAAATTAATGAGCACTGAATTTTACTCTTGTTGACAGGTGATGATCATGTATTTGCACCCCAATGTACCTATTTAAAGTTCTCAACCTCATGAAACTGCTACATTTAACCTATTTTTAAGTTTGTTTATAATTTGTAGCGTCAGGCGGGGTGACTTGGACCACTTTAGGTATAACTTCGTTCCCGATTCCTAATGCCTTTTTTGAATTCTTTTTTTTATTAAAATATTGTAGGTAATAAGTACGCAAAAATTGATAATAGTATGATTCTAATGAACAGACACCAAATTTTAAAAGATGATTTAGATATGAAAATAAGCCAGTAATTGATGGAGGGGTGAAGCGGACGACCATTGAGGGGTTGAACTCGGACCATCTGTTTAATATTCTCTATTAGGGGTAGTTCGTTAGCTTTGATTCTTCATTTTTTACTTAATTAAATAATTGTTTAATCATATTAAAATAGTAAGTAAGTATAAAATGTAATATGATATAAAAAAGAATAAAATTAGTTATGTGTGTGATCTTATCTGATATTATTATTTTGCCACTTTTTGGAATTCGTATTTTCATATAAATTTCATTTTTTTTTTATTTTACTTAAAATAGTACTTATTATATTATATTAAATTAATTAATATGTAATAAAAATGTCATAATATACATAAATAGCCAAAAACCCCTCATCATTTTATGGCGGGATGCATAGACAAGTTAGGCACCGGATTTAACCACTAGTGTTTGGGAACAAAATTTACTTTGGCCAGTTTTAAAGCTAAATAACTCGGTCCTTTCACTGAAAAATAATTATATTTTTTCACAATTTATGATTTTTGTACCTAAGTTTGAGGAATGATCACATTTTTCTAACCTAAAAGTCTAATGAAGGCCATTTTATATCCTTCTACCATTTATTTATGTTTTTAAAAGATTAAATCTCTAGACAGTTAAAGATGATCTAATAAACTAAATAAAAGGGAAATGTAAGGAAATGGCCGAAAAAAATTATTATTTTTTTTTTTTTTGTTTTTTGATTTGGAGTGGACGAAATGCACCCATATACAAAAGGTGGGGGTCACGCGACGCTCTGCTCAAATGTTTTGAGTTCCCCGCCCATAAGATAGATCATGCTACTGGCATGAGGCCAGTTTATATCTGCTCTTAATATGTAGTTTTCTTCAGGTAAATATGGACAGTTCTATTTATTAAAATAATGATATTTAGGCACAAATTGCCTTTTTTAATTTTGATAATGTAGTAACATTAATTATCACCTAGCTAAACAGGTTTAGTAAAATAATTATTGTTAGATTTACTTAATAGTTATTTTAAATTATATAATTATAAATCTATATATGAATAATTATATATATATATTTTATTATATATATATGATATATATATATATATATATATTATATACTATATTATATATATAGTATATATATTATTGTATTATAGAATTAAATGGTAGATACTGTAGAACAAGCGATGCCCAGCTATTTTGAGATACAAAAATTTCTAAGTTCAAAAAATTTCTAAGGTCAGAAGCTAAGTTAGTTAATGTTTTTAGTTTAAGGAATATTTTTAGGTGGCAAGCGTCCTGGATTATAACAGAAGCTTTGCACTAACAATTGTTACTTTAAAAAAATCTACTTATCATTTTTTTTGAACTTAGAATATTTTTGAACTTAAGAAAATTTTGGCCGTCAAATGTTGGGTCGTGTTACAGTATTCTATTATCAGTTATATATAGTAATGTATATGTAATATGATATGGTTATATAGTTATAATATTGGTAACTATATATATATATATTTAGTGTCATATATCATTGTGTTGTATAGTGATACTCTAATTAGTTATATATTATATAATAGTATAATAAGTTAATATTGTTAGTTATATTAATAGTATATATATGATGAGTAGGTCGGGCGGGTGACTGGACGATTTAGTTATATACTTCGTACTTCTGACTCTCCCAATGCACTTTTTATGAGATTTTTTTTTTTTTGGAAAATGAGGAATATTGAGTCGGTCATAAGCACCAAAAAATAATAATGTAATTCTAATAATAATAGTTTTATTAAAGTTTGATTAACGCTCAGTCAGACTCAACTTGGAGGGGTGAATCGGACCACCATTGAGGGGTGAATTGGACATCTGTTTAAATTCCTCTTTTCGTATAAATTCGATTTTATAATATTTAATTTTTACTTAATATATAATTATTTATCATATTAAAATTCGTAATAAGTATTAAAATGTCATTAACTGGTTCATAAAAATAGGAATAAAAATAAGGTGGTGATTCAACCCTCTCCGCTCAAAAATTTGAATTTTTGAATTGTATTTTTTTATATATTTCATTTTTGTTAACTTTAATTTTTAACTGTAATATTTAACAAAGATTTTGAATTATATTAAATTAATTATACGTATAAGGATGTCAAATATACGTTAAGGATAGTAAAAACAATGGTGGTGGCGAGTCCGCTTCCATCAATTTTTTACGGCGGGGTGAAAATCGGACCAAGTTAGGCCCCTGTGGATTTTGCCACTAATCCTGTTTGGGATCAAAATGTTACTTTGGCAGTTTTAAGGCATAACATCACATACTGATGAATCCAATGAAAAATAAATTAATAGATCATCACAATTTTATTTTTATAAGAAAAGTTAAAAAAAAGTCATTTTTCAAAAGTGAAATTCTAAGTGAAGGGCATGTTGTACTCTCAATTTATAAATTTTTTAAAATATCAAAACTTTCTAGAATTAAAGATATGATTAAAATAATTTATGTAGACGCTATGGCATTAAATGAGCAAAAAATTTGTTTTTTTTTTTTTTTTATTATTTTTTATTTTAGAGTGGACCGAATCACCCTGCCTAAAGAGGCGGACCTGGTCACGACGTGGAATGCCGCCGACCTATATATGTAAATTATAATAATATACATAGTTAATATATATGTAATTATTAGTATATATTATTATATATATATATTATATAGTAAATATATATGAGCTATTATACCGGGTATAGTAGTATAAGGTGAACTACATAGCTATTATATATTAATAATATATATAGTTATATATATATATATAGTATTATAAGGCACAATATAATAGTATGGTATATATTATGTTTAATATATATTAATTTATTAGAGATAATAATAGTAATAATTGGTAGGATATAATTATAATATATTATATATATATAAGTATTAAGTATACGATAGAACATATTATAGATAAGATATATATAAGATAGTTATATATAGATATGTATATTATAGGAAGAATACTATTTCTATAATATATTATATATATGTATATATAGATATATGATCTATATTATAGTTATTAAGGCGTATGGTAATGACGCGCTGTATAAATGTCTGAGTCAATCGAATTATATTTTGAGGGCTGTTATCGCGAAAAATATTTAAACTTTAGACTATGAATTGCAATGGACATAGATGAAGTAGTACTTTATGTAATTCAGTAGGTGATAACTAGGAATATTATTAATTTAGAAAAAGAAATATTTACTAAAAAACTCAGATTTTTTTTATTAAAAAAAATCGAATTTGACTTCAATCAAGCTGAATGTTTTAAATTGATTTTATCAACTGATGAAAGTCATATTTGTTTAAGTCAGTTGCAAGATTCAAGCTGAGATTAGATAGAACTGTGTGTCATTTTTGTTTCATTTTGTGCTTGATGCCTATGATAGATGAATGTATACCCAACCGTGGGATGTAGGTTCAGTATTGAGTAGAATAATAGTCGTATAATATAAACAGTTATGTATAAGGTTTACTTTGATAAATTGTACAAGACAATTGGAATTCAGATCTGTTTGAGAGGAGATGTGGATTGGAAATATAGCAGACAGAAACTAGCAGAAAATTTGTTTATAGTACGCCAATGATACTGCTCCTGATACGACTTTATCGATTTAAGAAATTGAGTATAAAATGATTTTGTTGAATAAACATTCATCAATTCAAACCGGCCTACCATGCTGCCATATTGTTTGTTTACATGTTTGCATAAGCACATCCTAAATTCGACAAGCTTGAGAAATAGCAACCTTATAGAATTAAGGAAATTCCTTATGTTTGGTAAGATTTCTCTAACGAATTTATGAACATTAACTTTGACAAAAACGAATGCAAACTCTAGCATTTCTTATGTTTCATAAGAACAAATGCAAAAATAAAAACCACTTTATTTACGTATACTTTGTATATAAAATCAAATCTTTGATGACTAATAAAAAATTTGATAATAAAAAAAAATGTTTATCAATAATCTGAAACACATTTTGGCAGTGTTTCTTTATTCCTACATGAATGAGATAAAGCCAAATTGTTAGGATTTTTGTATCATTATTTTTTATAATTTTATTGAAAATATTTTAAAATGTCCAACAATCTGTAGAAAAAAAAACGTCAAATAACTTTTTGATACCATTTGTGTAATTTAAATATTTATATATAGTTTTAATATACCGGTGGTATTTACATGATTGAGATGCAGTTGAACTCGACAATTGCCCATAGTTTTAGCACAAATTTTGTGCATAATTGACCACAGTAGCTTATGAGGTTTACATTTGTTTACAAACAATTGGAATTAACTTGTGATGGAGCTTGATGATTTGGAATAATCCAAAATAAAAACAAATAGTTTGTTACAAATAATTGATCAACTATTGTGATGGAGTTAATTGCTTTGCAAGAAATTGGATTTAAAGCTGATTTAATTGAATGAAACATTCATCAATTCAAACTGTCCTACCACCACATAGCGAAAACATTATTATTTGATTTCTTTATGAATATATTGAACAGGAAAAAATATGAATACCACACAAATATTTGTCACAATATTATTTTTACAGGCATTACTCACAAACCTTCCTTATCCATTGTAAAAATAAATAAAATTAAAAATAATTTCCTGCCTAATCCCTGCTGCCATTTTTGTTTACATTTTTTCGTAAGCATATCCTAAATTCGTAAGCACAGGAATAGTGGGAATAAGTAACGTTTATGGCAGATTTAAAGAAGTTTCTTAAGGTTTGGTAGCATTTCTTAAATTTTGCACCAAATTTGACAAAAATAAAGGCAAACTTAAGCATTTCTTACTGTTTACTGAATTTAGGATGTGCTTACAATAAAACAGATAAAACAACTGGCGGCTGGAAGCAGGCAGGAAATTATTTTATTTTATTTTTTTTTTAGAATGGATAAGGAAAGGTGAATGTAAGTAATGACTTTCAAAATAATAGATGATGCTGAAAATATTTTGATGTATGAATATTCATTATTTTTTTCCTTGTTTGGATATATTCATAATGAAATTCAAACAGATACGTTTTCACTGTGGTAAGGCATGTTTTGAATTGGTTTTCACTCAATAAAATCAGTTTTTTAAATTTCTTCTAAATTGATAGACTGCCACCACAATAGTTGGCTCTTAGGTATTTCATGCAGTCATTTCATTTTTCTATTATATCAATACTTTCAGCTTTTATTTGGAAAATAAATTTAAAATTAGTGTGAAGCTCTGAAATACTTATGTGTTCTATTTAGTTTATTTTAATATTTTGTTTTTTTTGTTGAAATTTTTTGTAAGCTTTTATTTATTAGTTATTATTATTAATTATTATTATTATTTAATATGAATTCTAATTTTTTTTCTAAGTTCTTTTATTTTTATTCCTTTCGTTTAATTTCAATATTATTATAATATAGTTTTTGGGAATTATTATTTTATTTTAAAAAATTTCCTACCAGACCTACGAGCGAAGGGAGAGGGCATACTGTGGAAACAGGAGACGGGGGGATGATATAGATTGGGGGCCCAAGTCCCCAACCAGGATGAAAAATAATATAGCCTATATATTAAAATATCAATTATCAATTTATTATTATTGGTTATTATTATTATTATTAATTATTATTAATTATTAATTATTATTATATATATAATAGTATATATATATATATAATGTACTATATATATATTATTATATTATATATAAATATTATATATATATATAATATAGTACTATATATATAATATATATATATATATTATATATATATATATATATATCTAATTATATAATATATATATATATATATTAATAATATTAATTATAAACAAGACTTATTTTTAAAGGGCTTCACATTTTACATTTATTTTTCGTTAAGTAAGAAAACTTGTCAGAATATGTTTAATTTATAGAAAAAGTGAAATGAACTGGCGCGAAGTAAGGGGCCTAGCCTAAAGGTCCATTGTGTAATATAAACCATTTAATTTTTTTTAATAGCGGTCGGGCGGAGTTGACCGGGCCCACCTTTTTTTAGAGGGGTGATTCGTCCACTCTAAATAAATAAAAAATAATAAAAAATTTTTTCTTTTTTTTTTTAACTCATTTTTAATTAGGTAGAGTAGTGTAACTCGACAGTTTTATTTAAATCATCTTTAATTTAAATGTTTTATTTTAAAAAAAATCATAATAAATTTAGAGTATAAAATGCCTTTCAATAGAAATTTCCACTTTTGAAAAATGGTGGTTTTTTTAATTTGGTTGATAATATGAAATATTGTGGTGGATTTTAATTCATTTTTTCAGTGGGTATACACTCGAGGTAATGTTAGCTTTAAACTGGCAAAGTAAAATTTTTGGTTCAAAACAAGTACTAAGTGAGCTTAAATCACGGGGGCTAACTTCGGTCCGAGACAGGATCGTGAAAGCGACATTTTTTTCTGAGACTGGGGAGTAAAACTTTTCTCCAGGTAACAAGTGAAACCAGTGGTCAGTGAATCACTTCTGAAACTGTTGCTATAATTTTTATTAATTGTTGCCTGAAATCACAGTATTTTTGAGTTATTGCTATAGATAAGTTTGCTATAATATAATATTTTTTATTATTTGGGTTTTGCGGATTGAGGGGGGCTGGAAGCTGGGAATATGTAGAAAATTAAGTGGAAAAAGAATTGTGAAAAAACTGGAAAACTTAATCAATTTTTTAAGGAGGCAACCCAAAATCTACCTCCTATTGCTTTACGTTGTTCATGGTTTTTAGAACTTTTCACCTCTCTAGTCTCACAGGAAAATGTAAAGGCTAAAAATATCCTTGTTTCATACCTCCAGAAATATTCAGAAAGATGATTATAAAGAGGTGGGGAAAAGCTCTCATTCTGAAAACGTGGGGGTGATGGGGGAAAAATTGGGGTCATATTTTGGAATTCGGGGTTATTTTACAAAGAATCAACAGGAATGGGTGGTCAGGCAGGGCTTGATAATTTTTTTTTTTTTTCCTGGCATGAGAGTACTGTAGAAGTTCTAATCGTTGATAACGGTAACTATAAGTATTCTTAAGTCAATTATATTGTAAAGATAGTGGATGTATTTCTTAATTGATAGACTATAAAGTGTCTATAATATAAAGTAATTAGTTTTGAATAAAGGGGTTTTAACTCCTTTCACTGCTACAACAATGGCACTCATGGTTTGCTTCCATTTGCACAGAAATTTTACAATTTTTCTCAATATGAACATAATTTTAGTCTAACCTTTGTAACAGAACTAATGGAAGAGAAAATGTTTAATTTAATGATGGTTGAGCAAACAATTTGTAAAAGTTAAAGTTCAGCACACAGTTGCCCCAAATTAATTCTTTATACCTAGCAGGATACTATTCGTTGTATCGGAGGCAAGGCTGACACTTTATCGCAATAACAGTGGGGGCAGAAAAACCTCATAATAGAAACAGCAATATCTATTCGAGCCTAATAAATTATCAGGTAAAATGTGTATATTTTTTTAATAACATATTCCATTTTTTCTTTTTTTTTAAATTATTATGTCTGAATATTTGGTTTTAACTATCAGTTGTAATTATAAAAAAATTATAAATTTATTGTAGAAGAAAATGGCAAAGTAGTCCACAGTATAAAGCAGTGCAGGCAGTGGTTCAAGAGGGCTTACCACTCATAATTCTAGGTGGATCTGGAGGCAGTTGGGCAAAGCTTCCTTCACTTGGTCCCATCCATTGCTTCCACACCATCTGTCAGCAACCGCACATAATTCATCTCAGATTTGGATTCTTATAATTCAAGGGACTTTCAATAACGTAACAATCAAGTTGTAATCAGATAATATCAACTCTACTGCTGTTTCGTTTACCCGTCTCCAGCCCCAGTCCCCCAGGAGGAAAAGCTAACAACTAATTTTAAATTCTTCAACACTCAAAGCCCACATCTTCAAGGTATTCAGGTACAAGGGCTAATAGAGACCAAATGCAAGGTGTCGTTGCTAAATTGTGGTTTGATCATAATTTAGAGTCTTCATTAACATCCCTTGAAAAAGATGAGCATAATAAGCGAATTAAAGATCTTCGTAAACAATTAGAATACATTGCTGATACAAACTGGAAATGTTTTTTCAACGAGTCCTTTAGAGGACAAGCTTATCAAAGAGAATTTTAATACAGTAAAGCAAGACAGACGAGAGTAATATAAAATTTAGTATATTTTCAATCTCACAACCTAAGCTCAAACAAATTTGTTATCTATTTAAAGATTGCATAGGGCCATAGTCACTACACATTAAAGTCAATTTTCTCTGGTTTTTAAAATAATAATAAAAAAATATATGTGAATCAGAAAAACCATTAACCGCTTCTAAGTGGAAATTTCATTCATTTTTGATGATATGTCACATATTTGTGATCACAAAAACTTTATCGGTGTAGTGATTTCAATTAAGTAATGGTGAAGGTGGTTATAGAATTACTGGCATCTACTTTAGTGTTTGGACTGTTGAAATTATTCTTTTTAAATTGGGTTGATAAGTTGAAGGTGGTTGCCGAATGTCGTAAAATGAAAGCTTGTGGGCTTGGGAGAGCGTTTCCCGATTATCACACATTTTTCAAAGATGAATTGGGGTGTCAAATAGTCCGAAGTGTAAATATAAAAGGGCTGTTATTACTCTCAAGTTGGGTCTGGTTTTCATCAAGACACTCGGGTAATTTGGGAAAAATAACCTCTATTTCATTTGGATACTGATATCATTGGAAATTGCACATTTCTTTAACCCTCAAAGCTGTGTATGTGAATTTTGAGTGGAATCATTTATTATAGGTTAAGAATAATTTTCTTTCTGTATATGATTTTATAGTTTTAATATAATGCATATTTTTTGTTACTTTATATATATTATATATAGTATATATATATATTTATATATATATATATAAATATATAGCCTAATATATATAATATATATATATAATATATATATATTATATATATATATATATTATATATAATATATATATTATATTATATATATATAAATAATATGTCTATATATATATATATATATATATATATATATATATATAATATATAAATATATATATATGATTACCGTATATACGGTATATATATATATATATATATATATCCTCTCCTTCTCTTCCACTAGAATGTAAAGGGTAGGGGTGGCTTTAATATGCACAAAAAGCACAGAAAATAGGAAATCTAAGTATAAAATTGTGACGTAAGTCAAAGAAAAGCCTCCCCAAGGTGATAGTTGGTTGCAGTAAAAAAAAATAAATACTCTTTATGGCTTCACAAGACTGCATTGGACCTCAATGTGGGATTCATCCCTGGGACCAGGCCCCACAACCAAATCCTCACAGAACCCTGCCTATTCATTCCTGTTAAGCAACCTTTCTTCTTGCCTCAGCCAAACTCGCATTCCTTTTCTGTCAGACATTACCTTTAACTGGACTCTCAATGTTCACCTTTTTTACTTTGATTACACATCAGCATGGGTGGATGTCCCCAACACACTCACAACGTTTTGACATCTGGGCTTAACCAACTAGCTATCATCATCTTTCTCTATGACCACCATCTCTATACAATCGTTTTATTCTTCCATTTACTCTATTGAACCTCAATATAATTAACTCCATCCTCAAAATAACTATTTCTTCTTTACACATACAAACCCACAAGCAAACATTTTACTAATTACTTCTTCAGAATGTCTGTGAATGTTTATGGCAGAATTTCGAAGAGTGTTGCCATCATACTTTCCTCAGCAACCGCATTTCATCAGGTCACAGAAGTACCCTACTACACCTTTTTCATTAATCTCTGAAGATTTTCCTTTTATTTTCCCCTCTTGGTACCTTCATATATATAGGTAATAGATACTGTGGTGTGTGTGTGGTGTTGTGGGTGGTTGTGGTGGTGTGTATATAGTTATATAAATATATAGTTATATATGAATATATATATATATATATATAATATATTTATATAATAATATATAATATATATATTATAGTATAGTATAATATATATATATAGATATATATTAATAATTATATAATATATATGATATATATATATATATATATATATATAATATATACGGTTATTAATATAATATAATATATATAAATATATAATATTATATATATAATATAAATAATTATTACTATATATATATATACTATATCATATATAATAAATATAATAAATAATAATTATATATATATATATATATAAGTTATAATACATAGCAATGGTAATTATAAATCTATATCGTAAAGGTAGTTAATAAATATACTAATATATAACTTAATTTATACTACAATCCATATATAATATATATATAATAATATATATATATATAATATAAATATAATATATATATATATAATATAATATATATATGATAAAATATACTACACTCATATATATATATATATATATATAACTATATTGTAGGGGTGTACCGGAACTGAGAATTTTTCAGGTTTCCGGCCCGAACGGAATTTAGCCTGGAATTCAACAAAAAAAATTCGCGCCGGAATTCCGGCGGAACCGGAAATTTCATATTAATTTCCTTTAACTTAAAAGAAAGTGTAACAACAAAAAAAATATTTAATATAAACTTTCAAAAATAAAATCTTATAATTTAGTAAAAACGCCACTTCAGTGAATCATATGGAAAATCATCAAAATTGGAAGAGAATAATCTTGGGAAGTATCAAAAAAATTTTTTACAGGAAATGGAGAGTTCTATCGTAATGTATTCTAGAAACAGGGGAAACAAACAAAAGAGCGTGGAATTAATGACTTTACTATGATTGGAAAGTATTAAACTATAGCTCATGAATTGAAAAATCACAGAAAATATGAATTTTATCGGCAATGAGTATACCGCCATTCTCAGTTCACAGAAGAGAAGGGAGATATATAGATTATTGCCACATCATCAAAACCAAACATATACATTTATCTCAACTCAGTAGACCAACTCATTTTGTAAGAGAAATGTTAACCGAACTTCATACAAGAGATCTCTCGAGATCGACAGTCTCTACGGAATACTAATATCTACATATATATCAATATATATATATATATATATATATAATACCTGATCATACCATCAAACATTAGAAAAGCAGTTTAGGCAGACATACTACTAATAATATATATATAATATAGTATATATATTATTAATAATATATTATATAATCTATAAACCTCACCATATATATATAATATAGAAGAGAGAGAGAGAAGAGAGGAGAGAAGAATACAATTCAACACGATAATTTTATTTACTACTTACATGCATCTCTGAGCTTGACCAGCGGGGAGTTATGATTGGAAAAATGGGACTGTGATATCAATTTCAGTATTTCCCAAAGGGTTACAATTCTGGAGAATTAAAATCACTATGGCAGATTTATGAAATGTACGATGAATAATGGGAAATTCTCCATAACATAAATGCCTTTGGATCCTTCCGGAGATTGAGCATTTAACATGAACTTTGGAACTGATATATAGACAGGATAGCACAAGTTTTTCTTGTTTTAAATATTCATTACTTCAATTTAAATTAAAGAATGCTTTATTTAGACTAAATCATGTTAGGTTAAGCTGGTAAGGAATATTTTTTTACACATTTCAATCATTCAGTTTTTATATAGAATAGATATAGATAGATAATTATTGTTTCTTAAAGAAACAAAATTGCAAGCATACTTATAGATATACAAAGATGTTAATACAAGGTGGAAATAGCACAATGACATCAGAACAGAAATTGAAATGTTCGAAAAGAGCCTCTGGCAAAGTTTTATTAAAGAAAATCATTCAAATTCATAAGAAAAGGATAAGTAAATGGCAAAAATTACTGTGAACAATTCTAAAGAGGTTTTTTGCAACCATTTTCTCAATGGTTACGGAAAACTAATAAGGAAAATCAATTTATCATCAATTATTCTACATATTTGAGCTCTCCAGGCATATTCTCCAACTGCTTGAAAAAATGGATATCAAAGAATGAAGAAAAGATGAAAAAGGTATATAGAGTTAAGTTTAATGAAAATGAATAAAGAATGGAAGATGTTCAAAACACCAGTAAAATTAATTGGTTTTTAAATACTGTAATTGTAAACCCAAGATAACTAACTGGACTTTATTTTTCTAATGAAAAGAGAATTGAGTAGAAAATGGATGCCTGAAAAATATTTGCAAAAATCTGAAGGTAGACAGATAGATAGATAAAGAGTAGCAGTAAGAGAGAAGGGTTCAAGAGCGATGAGATCATATAAATAATAGAGAGATATAAATCTACAATAAACATATCGTTTTGCCAAGGTACCATCGAAATCAATCAGGAGCATTAAAAAAGAATTAAACTGGGCAAAGTTTATTTTAGTTATAATATAGATATAAGAGATAGAAAGTGAAAAAAGCGAGCCAGTTTAGTGGGTAAAAAAGAAAAAAAAGAAAAATCAAGTGGTCTTTAAAGGTGAATTATTAAAAAAATATATATTTCAATTTACAGAAAAATTAATTTCTATCTGGGAAAAGAAGAATTACTATCTTTAATTGCGTGAGAAAAGTGAAAAGTAAAATTCCCAAAACATTAGGAGTAACTAGCACCAAAATTATCTTCTAATTTCCAGTCTTCCTCCAGATATATATAGAGAAATTATTTTCATTTTCAGAGCAGGAATTTATATAGAGCACAACAAAGAGATAGATATATATTATGCCCAGTACTGGTGACAGTTTTTTTTTTATTTCACCACAATTCAGAAATTTTATTTTTCAAAAAGTGTTTTTAAAGAAGATATTATATATAATATAATATAGTAATAAATAATATATATAAATAATATAATAATATAATATATATAAATTTATAATATAATACTATATAATAAGTTATATAATATTATATATAATATATGATATATATATATAATATATATTATAATATATAGTATATTATATATATATAAAGGATGTATTTTTTTTTTTTTTATTTTACAGATTAGATATCTAGAAGAATTTTGCTTGATATATATATATATAATATATATGATATATATATAATATATATATATATATAATATATAATAATAATATATATATTTATATATATATATAATTATATATTTATATATATATAAATATAATAATATATGTATGATTAAATATATATAATATATAATTAGTATATATAATATAATATATATATAATATAGATTATATATATATATAATAATATATATATATATATAGTATATATATAGTATATTATATATATAGTTTATATATACTATAGTTTATGATATATATATGATATATATAATATATATATATATAATAATTTGGCATTAAATTTTGTCCTTTAATGTGAATAAAATATATAATAAATATATAAATTTGAGTTGAGTATCTTTTATTTTGAAAATATCATGTAGGTAATGTGGAATAACAATGGTATGAATACCTAGCACAAGGCTACTTATTATATTCATTTTGTTAAAAGATGGGCTAAGGGCATTATATATAAAATAATCTTTTTTTTCAGGAAAGATTTTTTTTTTCTAGAATAAAATATTATTCCGGTTCCGGCCGGAATTTTGAGAAATTCCGGCCGGAACCGGAACCAGAGAAAAAAATTCAATTCCGGCGCAAATTTTCGGCAGGAAGCGGAATTCACGTACGGATCTATTATAATACATATATAATATATAGTATATAAATAGTAAATTATGTTTTATTTACGAAGCCCTGTTATATTTGTTTAGTTTTTGAAATATGTATTTTTCTCAGAAAACACCCATATTTTGGCTTGTTTTTATAGAAAGTGTAAAACTTAAATAATATGACAAATTTTAATATTAAAGTTACATTTGTTTCTTAATATGAATTCCTATAAATAATATAATATATATTGGTTGTATTTGGCATTCTCACAACTCACAATTAAGTTAAAATTTAAATTATGTGTTATAATCAATTAAAGGTGACTGGTTTATTGGTGGTTGAAGTTAAAATCCAAATTAGAGGTAACAAGATTGATGATAGTGATACGACTGGTGGCGTATTATTTATCACGTGAAGGCTTGTTTTCTCCTCTTTTCGAACAGAAAAACTGTTCAGTGGAATATGTTTTCTTATGTCATCGAAGACTACATATCGTCATAAATAATGAGGTTAAATATAAGTTTACACTAAAATAAAAGCATTAAATTTTAGAGATAGAAGAGATATAGAGAGATCAGTCTTTGCCCAATCACCCAGACCAATAGCCAATCCAAAACATAATGCAGGCATTCTTAACTCTTGCTTTTTTAAACTGTGCACATAAAAGACCAAAGCTCAAGTTTTAACAATTCATGTAAATTTTTACTAACTTTAACGGAACAAGTTATTTTCCGAAGATAATGAAATGCAAAATCTATATGAACTTAAATTTCATATGCCTGAATATAGTTAAATATCAACACAATTTTTACCAAAAATATCAATCGAACGATGTCAGTTTTTCAGAAGAAAAAAAAAAAGGTTCTATACATCTTTGTCTGCATCTTATTATAACTTTATTGGCCTTCACTCTATTACTCTTATTTTCGCAATCACGATTTTTCAAGGTGTAAGATTGATTTCATCGAACTTGAAATAATTAATGGCTAGAGGCTAAGAGTTATCAGGACATACTATTATATTTTTTATAAATACAAATATTTATTGGATCTCATGAAAATATTGTACCGTAATATATATATATATTAGGTGTAATTTTTGTTATGAGATGGATAATACTATACACATTTAAAGCTATGGCGAATAAGTTTCAAGGACGACATCACCAGGTGTCAGCTGAGGAACTCGCGAATAATCAGGCTTTAAACATGCTTCATTGGAAACTACAAACTTTTTTTTTGGGTCTGAGGGATATGGCTCAGATCGTAGCATTACAGAGATAATTGGGTTCCATTTCGCAACATGCGGGCGTTGGTTCAATCCGGGAGAAGGGGCAAGTAAATCTCTTTACCTTAACAAACTAGTCATGTTCTTCTCTCGTGTGTTTAAGATATCTAAATAATAAATTGCGATTATGAAATATTTAACAACTACATATTATTAAGAACGAGGGGATAGGCTGGACTGGACACCTGGTGATGTCGCCTTGAGGGAACTAGATAGATATAGAGATATATATAGATATAACTTGAAACTCAGCTTTTTTTGGGTTGAGGGAAATAAGCATCAGTCATAAGCATCCGCGCAATCTTGGGTCCTACATTTCGGAAACATGAGCGAGAATGGTGTCTCAGAGAAGGCAGTCATCTTTAACAACAACAACCACTTTAATGTTTTCTTTATATATAATATATATATATAATAATAATTTTATATATATATATATAATATATAATATAATATATATATATATATAATATACTTAAACTATAAAATAAATTAATAATATATATAATAATTATATATATATATACTAGTATAATAATATAATATTATATATATATATATATATATATATACCCATATGATAAATAATATTGCTTACTTCTTCTTTTAGCCTCCCGTTCTTTTTCAAGACTGGAGTAAAGGTGGGCGCTACAAGCCCGGAAAAGGAAAAGTATAGGAAAGAATATAGAACAAATGTCGAAAAGAAAGCCAGCCTTACCGCCACCCTCTGTACATTAATTAGTGAGAACTTCGTCACAGACAGGAAAAATCAACCTAGAGCTGTCATGGGACCCGAGGACCCCTTCAACTATGGTAAAATCCGTCAAATGTAAGGGTTCATCCCTTGGCCAGGTGGGCCACAACCTGCCCCCATACAAAACCCCCACTCTCTCCTATCCTGCACCCTTACTCTCGCCTCTTGCAACTCACATTTACTCTCCTTCAGGAAAATTCGTTTTACTGGAGCTCAAATTCCACTTTCCTTCTTCGGTCTCCCAGCCGGTCGGTTCCCAACACGCTCACCACTAGACATCCGCTTAAATAACCGACTATCATTCATACTTTCACATGAAAAAAACTCACCTACTTTTCATTTATTCTCTTTCATTTACCCGCTTTCTTCAAGCCACACACACTCTCTAATAAGTTATATCCCTCAACTTTATTTAATTCTTCCTCACACAACTAGCATGCCCTTAAGGATTGTCCATCTTGGAACAACATTTGGGAATTAAAAGATATCTAATACTTTCTTATTTCAGACCATAGTTCATACATACAATAAACAGCAGGTAACAATGACCTCGATGTAACTACTGACACTCAAGATTAGTCCCTTTGCATTCAACGATTTAATGTCACCAGCCACCTTCCTGCCATTGACAACGTTCCTACTACAGCTCGTGCATCTCGTTCCCATTCTCATCCAATATAGCTAAATTATTTAAACTTCGGACACTATGTTTTCTAAAGCTGCTAAGCCATCTACATAACTTACAGCCACTGAGGAGTGTTCCGTCACACTAAAAGACGTCATCTACATAACTTAGTAGACTTATCCACGTTTTACTTTCAAGCCCTCCTTGTACACACACACCCTGCCAATCTCTCTACAAATCCCCTCCCAAACTCTCTCTTCAGATTCGCACCCAAAACCAACCAAATAATCCCGCATATAATAGGTAGGGCACCCTCGCTCCACTTCATCTCATGTCTCGCCCCATTCTAAAGCAAATACCATTTTCCGCTCCTTCCACTCGGACTTCTTTCATTAACCCCCATCATATACGAATTGAAGATGAATAACCAAAGGAGACATAACAACAACCTGTCTTACTCCCGGGCCTACTTGGGCCACAATCAACCATTGACAAAAAACCATTTTATTCTTACACACGCTTCATATCGTATAAGACATACTTTTTGAAATCATTCAGAAGCGTACCATCCAAGCAACATATATCACTACCCCTGCAATACTTGCAATAAAACTTATCGTACATAAGCTGTTGGGAAATCCATAAAACCTTAAATAACAATTTATTCTTCTTCTCGTCATTATCATTTTCTCATCAATTTGTTTCAATGTCAAGATTTGTCCAACATCTCTTAACCACTCGCTAACCGCATCTTGTTTCTTCACAATCAAGTCCTTCAAGTAGGTCACTGAGCACTCTTGGTTCGGAACCCAAAATACAGCAATATACCTTCCTACAA
>JABUQX010066237.1:0-7500 GCA_015478945.1 Trachelipus rathkii
ATGTAGTTGTAATATTTAACTTCTATAATTTATACAAAAATAATTTAATTCTACCTTTATTCAAATAAATAAAAAATATTTATTAAAATTCTATCCAGAATATAAATATTATATTTGTATGGGATAACTATTACAATTTATTTGTTCCGTTTACTGCCACATATAATAATATTATATATATATATATATATATATATATATATATATTATATATAATAATTATTAATATATATATATATTATATATATATATATATAATATATATTATATAATATATATATATATATAGTATAATTAAATAATAATTAATAATAAGAATAATAATAAATATAGAGACAGGAAAAAAGGGGCGTTACTTTTCAACCTGTCCATATATATATATATATATATATATAATAATATATATATAATATATATATATATATATATATTATATATATATATATATATATAATCTATATATAATTATATATATATATATATAGTTATGAGTTTCAGGGTTTTATAGATATATATATATATATATATATATTATATATTATATATATATAATAATATATATAATATATATATATAATAGATATATATTATATATAATATTATATATTATATATATATATAATATAATAATATATAAATATATATTATATATATTATATATATTATATATATATAATATATATATTATAATATATATATATATAATATATAATATATATATATATATATATAACCTTGTTAACCATGATATTTCGGCTTTGACCTTGCCGGATACCCTATACAGCCTACACCCAGCCTACACCTGCACCTAACCTAACCTAACCTACCTAACAAACCTAACCTAACCTAACCTAACTAACCTAACCAACCTGACTAAACTACCTAAACCTAACCTACCTAAAACTACCTAACTAACCTAACCCTAACCTAACCAACCTAACCTACACCTACACCTAGCGTACACCTACACCTAGCCTACCTCACTAGCACCACCCGCCTTGAGCTCATCCAGGTAACTGATGCCTAGCCTTTGGTAGGTATCTGTGCTCACATATTTCGTTCCTAACTTGAACGCACGTATGGATCTATCCTAACTTATTTCCATCCCCACACACACACAACAACACACACACACACATACACCTAACATACTATACACACACACACACGCACACACACACACACACACACACACACACACACACTCCACTAGACACTTATACACACACACACACATACACACACCCACTTACACTTATACACACATTCCACTTTGACACTTACCACTCACCATAGACACTTACACTTAACATTTACACTTATACACACGTATAAACACACACCAACCCTTGGTCTTCCATGGGTCAATTTTAGCCCACCCTAATTTAGACTTAAACATTTTTATTAAAAACATTTTCGCGAACCTAAAAACTGTAACTCATTACAGAATCTTTTATATTTTACTTAGTACTTTTTAATTTATTAATTTTTAAAAATGCATGTAAGAAGAAAAAAAACCAGAGTGCCTGATATAAAAGACATTTTATTTTACTACTTGTACGAAATTTTATTAAAAACGTATACTTTACAGACCTTAAAGCAGTAAATCAGATAAATTCAATAGAGTGTTTACCTAACACCTAGGCATTAGATATTGCTTCTTTTACTGTTTTACTGCTTTTAACCTTAGTTTACTGCTTTACTCATGTTTTACTGCTTTAACTCATATGTTTTACTGCTTTAACTCATATATTTATTAACATTACATACCTTAAAGCAGTAAATCAGTAAATCAATAGAGGTACCTAACACCTAGGAGTTATGCTTGGTTCAGCTTCGAAGGCTCTCAACCTCAGTTACTGCTTTAACTCATTTTGACTGCTTTAAACTCATATGTTCTTACTGCTTTAACTTCACATACTTCATTAACCATTACATACCTAAAGCGTAAAATCAATAGAGTGTACCTAACACCAAGGGGGGGGGATTAGTATGCTTTTGTTTACTGCTTTACGCTTTAACTCATGTTTTACTGCTTTAACTCATTTTTTACTCTAACTTTCTGCTTTACTGCTTAACTTTCTGCTTTACTGTTTAACTTTTGCTTTACTGCTTAACTCATATATTTATTAACATTATGTTTTTTATTTTGTTTTAATACTTTTTATTATTTTTATTATTATTTTTATTTATTTTTATTATTATTTTTATTATTTTTATTATTTTATTTTTATTTTTATTATTAAACTTAGTGTTATTTACTTCATGCCTATTGTTATTATTATTTAGAACACACATACACACACGGCACACACACACACACAACACACACACACACACACACACACACACACACACACAATTTACTTACACTCACACAGATTTACTTACACGCACACACAGATTTACTTACACACACAGATTACTTACACTCGCACACAGATTTACACACACACACACACACACACACACACACACACACACACACAACCCACGACATCACTTTCACACATATAACGTATAATTTATTAAAACATTTTATGTTTTAATTAAACACGTACATTTATATTACTCATTCAAATATAACTAAAATTATTTCAAAGTTTCTTAAAACTTCTATAAAATAAATCATTATCTTTGAACCAAGAATTTATTATTTAACTGTTGATACTTTTTGTTTATAAAATTTTATTAACTATCAAGTTTTTAAAATAACTTTTACTAAAATTTTATGAAATTTTATTAAAAACATTTTGTTTATTTTTACGTACCTTAAAGCAATAAATTCAGTAAATCAGTAAGCCACCCTAGCACCCCTCTACAGTCAAGCTATCCACGTTTTTCTATGACTTACTGTTACACATCTTTACCATGTAATTAAGTATAAAATAACAAACAATTAAGTTCTTCTCTCTAACAGTAACATGTATTTATTAAAATTCATTCTAGATTTTTATTAAAATAAAATTATTTATCTACATTTATATTATTCACTCGATGTTAACTTAAAAAAATTTCAAAGTTTTTAAATAATTCGGTTTTCTTATATTATTATTATTATTATTATCTTGTATATGACAATCCATCACGAGAAAAAACAACAACCCGCACTCCTTACAGTTACGAAACTGACCTCTCTCTGTAAAATGGTTTGAAATAACTACTTTAGGTCTAAATTTAGGAAATCCTTTTGTAACCGGGGCGATTTAAGCCTAATTCCAGGTCAAAAAAATATATTTAAAACTGACCTTTTTCTGTAAAATGTGGTTGCAATAACTACGTTAGGCCTAAAATTTAGGCCTAAATTTAGATAACCTTTTTGTAGAAGGGCTAATTTAATCCTAATACCAGTCAAAGAGTTAATCTCCCGTATAGACAAAGATCCATTATTATTATTTAAACATATTTCAAACTGAACATGCGGATCGGAGATCCTTTAAGCAGTAAAAGGAAAGTTTTCCTTACTTGTGATTGTTCGGAGTAGCCTTATCTCCATATGACCTCGTATGTGATTGGTCGAGAATAATTTTATCGCTTGAAAATTAACTTTTTTCTTTAAACTTGTATTTGAACAGGTGTGTTTTTTTTCTTTTAGACCCAAACTCATTTTAAAATCCTAGTCATTTTAGCTGTTAAGCGGTGCACAAGTTATCTGATTTGTATTAAAAGTGTTTTATTTTACTAAGTGTATATCATATTAATAAATACTTACATTGAGGAATAATTATTAATTTCACTAGAATAAATAATAATTAATTCACTAGTTCATAAGCTAACCACCAGGGCTCAGCATGAGCCCCACCCGTAAAGGCAGCCAACCCCGCACCCGCTGGTGCGCCCCGCCGCGTCCCCGCCACGCGATCCAGGTGCCCCGCAGGCGCAATATTTCGCGTTATCCCGGCCCGCCGCGGCGCCCGCAAGGCGCAATCATTTTCCTGCGTTCCCGCCGCCCGTGCGCCCGCAGCGCAATATTCCCGCGTTATTATTAATTAGAACACACATACACACACACACACGCACACATACACACCCACAACACACACAACACACACAACACACACACACACAATTACACACACACACACACACACACACGCACCACCGCTAGGCTACTTATAACTATATTTATAAAACATTTATTTTTTTTATTTTATAACTTTTATTTTATTATTATACTTCATGCCTATTGTTATTATTATTTAGGACACAAAATACACACCAACCACACGCACACATCACAACACACACACCCACACACCACACACCCACACGCACACTTCAATTACACATATAACGTAAATTTATTTTAACATTTTATTTTTATTTTATTATATACTAGGTTATTTACTTCATCCTATTGTTATTATTTTATTTAGAAACACACATGCAACACACTCACACACACACAACCACCACACACACACACACACCACACACACACATACCACACTTACACATACGCACCCACCCACTCGAATTTGAATCCCTCAAACTTGATCCTCAGCTTTTGATCCTTCAACTTTGATGCTCAGTTTGTACGCCCTTCAACTTGATGGCTCAGCTTTTTGATGCTCTCAACTTTATACCTCAGCTTTGGATACTCTCGCTTTATACCGCAACGTTAATAACTAGCTTTGACCTCAGCTTTAGGCGTTCATCTTTATGACTCATCTTGATGGCGGATCTTGATACCACCTATATGATGATTCAAGCTTATAAGCAGTATACACTTACCATAACACTTACACTTCACTTACACTTATACACACATACACTATATCTCTTATTCACCATACCGCACACCCCCCCCCCCCCCCCCCCTTACACATAGACACTTACTTCACCCATAGACACTTCACTCATCGCCGTCCAATTATATATATATAAATATATATATATATATATATATTATAATATATATATATAATATATATATAATATATAATAATATTTCATTCGCCCGCGTATATTGCCTGCTGCGCACGCGCGGGCGGTGAACGCGGAAATACTTGCCGCCTCGGGCGCCCGCGGCTGGGCGGGAACGCGGAAATATTGCGCCTGCGGGCGCACGCGCATTGCGGGACCGCGGCGGGCGCACCAGTGAACGGTCGGCGTTGGCTGCACTTTGCGATGGTGGGCTCATGCTGAGCCCCTGTGTTAGCTTATGAACTAGTGAAATTAATAATTATCTTTTCTAGTGAAATTAATAATTATTCCTCAATGTAAGTATTTTTTATAAATCATGATATACACTTAGTAAAAAAAAACACTTTTAAAATCAGATAACTTGTGCACCGCTAACAGGCTAAAATGACTATGATAAATTGAGTTTGGGGTTCTAAAGATAATTAAAACATCCCCTGAGGAGGTTATTACATACCTTAAAACCAAGAAAGTGATAAAAATAATTCTCGACCAATCACATACGAGGTCATTTAGAGATAAGGATTACTCCGACCAATCACAAGTAAGAAAAACCTTTCTTACCTGCTTAAAGGATCTAACCGATCCAGCATTGTTTCATTTGAAAATCATATTTATAAAATAATAATAATAAACAATGATACTTGTCTATACGGGAATTACCTTTTGAAACCTTGTATTAGATTAAATTAGCCGTCTACAAAAAAGCTATCTAAATTAGCTAAATTAGCTAACGTTACTTATTGCACCACATGTTTACAGAAAAAAGGTCAGTTGAAATATATTTTGACCTGGAATTATTAAATCAGCCCGGGTACAAAAAGGATTATCCTAAATTTAGACCTAAAGTAGTTATTTCAACCCATTTTACAGAGAGAGGTCAGTTTCGTATCTGCAAGGAGTGCGGGTTGTTGTGTTCTCTCGTGAGATTGTCAATACATAATAATAATAATAATAATAATAAAGAAAACCGGAATATTGAAAAAACTTTGAAATATTTTTATTTAACATCGAGTGAATAATATAAAAGTAAGTGAATAATTGTATTTTTAAATAAAATGTAGAAATGATTTAATAAAATACATGTTATGGTAGCAGAGAAGAACTTATTTTGTTTATTTTTTATACTATTTACATCTAAGATGATGTAAAGCAATTAAGTGATAGCAACAAAACTGCATTAGCTTGATGTAGAGGGTTGCTAGGGGCTGGCCTTACTGTAATTTATTGCTTTAAGGTACGTAAAAATATATGTTTTTAATAAAATAAAATTTCATAAAAATTTTAGAAATTTATTTTAAAACTTGATAGTTATAAAATTATGAAACAAAAAGTATTAACAGTTAATAAGAAATTCTTGTTCAAAAATAATGATTGATTTATTATAGAATTTTAAGAAACTTTTAATAATTTTAGTTATATTGAATGAGTAAGATAAAATTACGTGTTTAAGGTAAAAACATAAATGTTTTAATGTTAATAAATTATAGTTATATGTGTAACGTAGTGTGCCGTGGTGTGTGGTGGTGTGTGTGTGTGTGTGGTGTGTGTGTGTGTAAATCTGCGTGCAAGTGTTCTGTTGTGTTGTGTAAGTAAATCTGTGTTGAGTGTAAGTAAATCTCGTTGAGTTGTAAGTAAATCGTGTTGTTGTTGTGTTGTGTGTGTGTGTAGTGTGGGTGTTGTGTGTTGTGTGTGTAGTATGTGTTTCTAAATTAATAAAACATATTAGGCATGAAGTAAATAACACTAAGTATAATAAAAATAATAAAAATAAATAAATAAAAATAATAAAATAATAATTAAAATAAAAAAATATAATAAAAATAATTAAAAAGTATTAAACAAAATAAAAAAACATAATTTAATAAATATATGAGGAAAGCATAAAGCAAAAAGTTAAAACATAAACAGAAAAGTAAAGCAGTAAAGAGAAAGTTAAAGCATTTAAAACATGAGTTAAAGCAGTAAAACATGAGTTCAAGCAGTAAAGCAGTAAAGTTAACCAAAAAAGCCATACTAATCCCCCCCCCCTTGTGTTAGGTAACACCTCTATTGATTACTGATTTAAGGGATGTAATGTTAATGAATATGTGAGTTTAAAGCAGTAACACATAGTAAAACATATGAGTTAAAACATGAGTTAAAGCAGTAAACATGAGTTTAAACAGTAAAAGCAGTAAAACAAAAGCCCACTAATCCCTTTGTTGGGAGGGTGGATGGGGTGGGGAGTACTGATTTACTGCTTTAAGTATGTAAAAATAAATATGGAGTTAAAGCAGTAAAAACATATGAGTTAAAGCAGTAAAACATGAGTTAAAGCAGTAAAACATAAGTTAAAGCAGTAAAACAGTAAAACAAAAGCATACTAATCCCCCCTAGTGTTAGGTAACACCTCTCTTGATTTACTGATTTATTAAGGTCTGGAAAGTATATGTTTTTAATAAAATTCGTACAATTGTAGTAAAATAAAATTTTATATATCAGCACTCGGTTTTTTCTTTCTACATGCATTTTTAAAAATTATAAATTAAAAAGTATTAAAAATAAATAAAAAGATGTTCTTATGAGTTACAGTTT
>JABUQX010066238.1:0-37926 GCA_015478945.1 Trachelipus rathkii
ATCACAGAGAGATACTCATTGCCAAGGGAAGCATAAGATTCTTCCCGATGGTGAAAATGGAGACAAAAGTTCCGACCCTCTCTTCTGATTCGGGAATTATGAAATCAGAGAGTAAAGGCAAGTTTAGAATTAAGAAGAGTATATTTAATGGCCCTCATGTCTTCAACTTCTCTTGTTGATTTTATTGCCGTAGGAAATGGTAAAGCTCCAACCTAAATGAAAGGATGCCCAGTTTCCTCTTAAATACTCTAATCATTCCGCAATTATGTCAAATAAACCTCCCAAAAGATCAGACAAAAATGATTTTAGACTAATCAATTTAAAATAGAATAACCTTTGATTCCAAGAGTCAAAAAGGAACGCAAGAGAAAAAACGCTTACTTCAGCCCACTCTTATAGGTATAATCAAGTGAAACCTAAGAGAAACACTGAAGTTAAAAAGGGTTGTACCTAATGGCACCTACGTTGTCTGCAGATCCTTCTGGAAATGCTGGCCTCGTAAGTAAGATAAAAAGTAAAGCGTTAGTTCTAAAATTCCATTAGTCTAAGTAATAAATCATTTCCATTTTGGAAAAACAGACAAATAGGAGAAACTCACCCTATTTGAAGAAAAATTGAAAATAAATCTTGCCATAATTTTGGTTCAGGGATACCACAGGAGCAGTTGAAATCTGCCTGTGTAGTAATTAATTAAGTTCTTGCATCCTTATCGTCATTTTCAGAGTGCTGTTATGTGTTTTTTAAAGTTGTGTTTTTTGCCATGCAAGGGAAACAGACTCAGGAGTGATGTGAGGATCTCCTGCGTCCCTGTCTGTGTATCAATATTTGGGTGCCGGTGACAATGTATCGAGATTTATTTAGGCTGAAGATGTCGATAGTATTATAAGGAAGGATAGGCATGAAATCATCTAGCGCTTTGTTCCTTAGCATTAGGAATTAATCGGTCAACTATGTTATAATTTTTATATCTTTTAATATTCTCGCATCAAAAAAAAAAAAACAAAAAATCTCTATAACTAGGTAAGCGGAAAAACTCAGGCATCATAGCTACATAGGTGGAACACAGCACATTTTTGATAATGAGCCGATTATATGTGTTTGCGCATCTGAGAAGTTCAACAAGGAAGAGAGTATTTGCCAACTCTCCCTCGCTGATATATGTGCTATCACTGCTACCTGAGCAGATATGTGCTTCTCATGTAGGTCTGTCATCACCTAAGTCAACCACATTAACATAAGATAAGAGTAGCAGACTGTCGGCAATGAGTATGATTTATGAACAAAGCAATAATTATTTAATTAATAAATTTATTTTGACTTTCAATTGTTCAACAGAAACCTATAAAGGCTCGTTACAGATCTTAATCTTTATTCATATATAATATTGTCGTTGTGCTATCTGTATGTTATATTTGACTATTATATAATTTTTTAATGATTATAACATTTAGAATAAAAATTGTATGGTAAAGTACTTGGTTAACTTGAGAGTGATATTAAATAATAATCTTATATTGATTTACTGAATTAATATATTTCTCAAAGGGACCTAAAGTTTGACCAGACATCTCCAACACAAGAAATTTTGGTTGATGAGTTCTAAAATAATCTTTGAGATTACGATATGGTGAATTATCGTACCACCGATCTTATTAGGGGATAATTAATATGTCGTCCCTGCAATAGAATCATAACCCTTGCACAGAAATTCCCAAAAATGACTAGTTGGTTCCAAATTAGAAAAGGTGGCTCCAAAACTTGGGTCTATATTTACGGTGATAGTTGGCTGCCAAACTATACGTAATATTGAGCTTCCAGTATTGATATAAGTGGCTCCCAGACCAGAAAAGGTCCCATTTGGTAATTTTACTTATTATATCAATTATGTACTATGTAATAAGTTTAAAAGTTAAAGAATATTTATAATTTTGTATTTTAAACTCCTAAGTGCAGATTAAATTATCAATAATTATACATGTAACAATTTATTAATTGACACTAATTATATAATAAATCAACTACTTGATAACGGTGAGTCTCATTGCAATAGGCTTCAATTCAATGTCGACTTACTATTCCAGAATATTTTCGGGACTTATTTCAGATCAAAAAAATACATAAAAAAAAACTATTGTTCATAATTTTGAACTTTATTTAATACAATATATTACAAATATCTAATTCTGATAGCTGTACGATTTTGATGAAAGCTCATGGATGCTATTTCAGATCATGAAAACTGAAGATAGTCTACGCAGTGCATTTGTTAAAAATAATGAATATAATTAAATTAAAGTAAATTAGAATGAAAAAGTAATTTTTTCATTTTCTCTCATTAACTATGAATCATGCACATGCTTGGTATAGGAGTTATTAGAAACTACATTTCTACCATCATTCGTGATAGGTGACCTAGATAGTGTTCGATTAGTCGTCATTTACTGCGATGCGTTTTTTAGTCTCCGGTCTACGCAACGCAATGTTAATTTGTCTTATGCACACCAGCCAGACGGTCGCACGACTCGAGTGAATGGAGGGGATACAAATAATATTCGGCATCCAGATTCATTAGCAAATAGCAGATAACGAATCATAATAATTAGAGTTAATAGCATAAATTTTGTATATCTATAAATTTATTAAGACTCGGAAATTCATAGATTTGTCAAAAAATACAGTGATTAATTGCTAGCATGACAAGAGAGATTGAAACCGTTGATACAAATACGGTCAGGCACAAGAAAGTGCAAAGGTATTGCTTGGCAATGTACCTGGCATCCAATGAGTATAAAACAATGTGAATAAGAGTTTTTGGGACAATTTTGGTATATAATTGTTCTAGAAATATGAAACTTTCCTCAGTTTTTCACAAAACCTTTTGAAACACTACATTTAATATATTTATATGGCCTTCTATAACAAGTTATGAATATAACCAGGTTATGATGCTTCAAAAGCAGTAACAGCGTACAATTTTTATTATTAATAATATATTATCTTTATTACATTATATTTATCTTCTATAACCCTTATATACAGTGTAGCTATATATAGTTTAAATTAATCTACTGTAAATCGATTATTGGCCATTGTTCTATCCACCATGTTTTTCATTATCAGAACATATTATTGGTTTAGTGAGTTCTTCCAAGGTACAAACTCCTTCGATCTAATATTGGTAACAGCATCACGCTGTATACAGGATCATCGATAATCAACCACAAACGCTGAAAAACATCAAATAATAATTTGTAGTTAAATTAGTAATATACAAGATGTACAAATAAAAGAAAAAAATAATATAAATAAATAAATATCTAGTAAATCTGAAACTGCTGGAAAGATTAAATTAGTACATAATTTTAAGAATAAATAAAAAAGTTATTTTACATCTTCCTCTGATATGAAGACTAATTTCCTGGAATATATTATTATTTACTACCTATATACATTTTTATAGTTAATTCTAATAATATAATATTATTATCCTTATATATATTATTTTATTAATCAGTAGACACCATCATATTACTATAATTTATAACAATATCATATTTCAATTAAAAATATTGATTTAAAACCTCTATAACTAATTTAATACAATTTATAATAATTATTAATTTAATTTCTCTTTCAGCAACAGTCAAAATGACTGTACTCTATCTTCTGGTAATCAGGTCCTTTTGCACCGGTAAGTCATTGGTCCGCCATAAACTACAATGAGTCTGTAGACCTTGGCAATCTTTTACACCTGTCTGTATTACTTCATTGGATGAATAATATATGAATCTTCATAAAATTCCATTACAATGGTTCAGTTATCCCAATGTCAACTTATATGCCTATCACTGATGACTGACAACTCCCTCATCGGGAAACCGAAGGTTTAATCTAAATATGATCTCTTAAGACTGCAAATTGTTGATATTATTCGGAAACCCCTTTCAAAACTACCCAGATTTTATTCTACAGGTGATTCCACCACCTGCTTACTTAATACAGGTTAGGTGCAATCATCTAATATGGTTCTTTCTTACCCTAACTGATAGTTCGACACAGGACCTTAAAGAAAGGCAAGTCAGATGACATAGGATTGATTACAATGGATACGAAGAATATTCCGACAAAGATTTTGAACCTATTAAATACTCATCATGCTACAACAAATCCAATAAGTTGACCTCTACAGAACTCACGAGATACCATCCTCACATCCAGAGGAATCACCATTTACCCCATTAGATTATATGGACTTATTTATAACTTGGGTAATAAGATGTAACTATAATGTTTATTTTGTTGACAAGTGTAGTGTGGTTAGTGTTCTTTATATTCAATAACCATTCAACCATTATATTGAAGAATTTGAACTCGGTGGAAATTATTAATTAGCTGAGCATTATTCACTTATCGAACATAAAGGGGAGTTTAATTTTCAAATCAAGAAAACCTCATCATCAGAAATCCCACCAGAAAAATTAGGGTTATCTAAAAAATCATCGATGCTTTCGGGATTCCTTGGATCATTTCAGCTAGATCAATTCGTGCGACAATTCTTAGCAGACAGGAATTTCCTCAAATCAAATCATGTTTCGCTATGCAGTATGTCTTCGCTAAGTTTAAGTGAACCTCTATCATGGTCGAAGCTGAGAAAAATGAGCTTGAATTTGATTGATTAGTGATTAAACTTATCTTCTAGATATTTATTAATTATCCAGATGAAAGCCTTGCAAATAATAAAAAGATCCGCGTAAATCATGTTTAAATTATAATAACTTCAGGTAATCTTGGCGAATATGTGTTTTTCATTTTGAACCCTTTTAATCTTCTCTATGATTTTTGGTAAGGAGAAAAGTGTTTATGGTACGGATGTCTAACGTCACATGCTGTTGATGAACACATGATTATTTTTTAAATGGTCGGTATTTGTTCGAAGAGAATATCGATTGTATAAGGGTGGCATCGAGAGGTAAGGGATGGCGCATGTATTGGGTTCTAAATGAGTATTGGGCTGAGCGCAACTATCAGCTGGTTCCAGAGGGGGCGGGGGGGTGAAGATGCGGATTATTGAGCTCAATAGAAATGTAATATTGTATAGATTTTGTCTCGCTATTCTGGACGAGCTGCTTGTGGATCATACTCTATTTGCATCTGGACATGTCAGCTGAGGTTTGTACCTTATGTTGTGTTAAGGTCCAGCTGTGGAGGTTCTAGGTCAGAGCGTTAAAGGTCACATGAAGGTTCGGCTCTCTATATCGGTTCTGTATTACTTAAGTTAGTGCCATTCAGAATATGTGTATTGAAGGAATATGCAATAGATTTTTTTGTATTTATTTACGGCTATTGTACCACCGGGTATGCGTGTGTTCTTGACTTTCGTTTTGTTTTGCTTAGGAGAACCATCGGATTGAATATAGGGTAGATATGCCTAGCATTGCTAAAAGACAGTCTGTTAATTTGTTTTTTTAGCGATCTATATACATTTTGGTGAGGGTGCCAGATGGACTGAGAAATATGGCAAGGATTTTTGATTGCTATTAACAGAGGGGTGTTAACTGGAAGATTGGTGAAAATTATTATGGTCCAGTACTATCGGCTCTGTAAGGAATGGTCGGAAAATGTGATATGAAATTGGGATATAGAGATAGATATCTAGAGTAATAATACAAGGTATTCGTAGGTGTACACCCACGCACGGTTTCAGAAGGGTAAGGTCATGTCAGACACCTTAAACCTTTTTTAGAGAGTGATAGAAATAGAGCGATTTACTTGATGCATATTTGATCTATGAAGGATATGATCCAGTGTGAGATTGAGAGTAGTATGGGTATTTAGAACTTTAGCAAAAGAAGCTTTTGAATAGGTCCTTCACATGATTTTGAAGGTTGAGCTGATGATGAGTTTTGCATATTGCTGTATATGTATGTGAGTGTGGGAGGGTGTGGAGGGTATCTGGTTGGATTAAAGAGGGTCTTTGCGTAATCGAGATATATACTTGGTGTGACAATAATGTGGTAATAAATCATCAGTGGAAATATGGAGAGGAGCTGTTGTCCACTAGGTGTTGGGTTTAGCTCGGGCCACTATTGTTCCTCATTATTATTAGCTTATAATGAGTTTATGACGCTATGTGTCGATCTTAATATTTCTTAGTTTCATAGATCTGCAGATGAAGAATAGGTGGCCACCAAAGACTTGGGTATGATGAAGGAGTTATATTAGATTTGAAAAAAGCATGTTTGAGATCGCAATGTGTGGGCTTCAGTGTGTGCATAATAGAATTTTAATGTAGTAGAATAAGTTTGTATATTGGTGCGGTTCCACCTAAGTTTATGCGTAATATTAAATAGTTTTACTTTACGATTTTGAATGGGGCATTGGCTGTATTCTTGGGATAATACGCACAGCAGAAGAGGATTCTATCTGTGAGTTACTAAGCAGTAAGTGGGTGAACGTAGCGGTAATATGTTAACATGTTTGGAAGTCATGATAAAGCTAATCAAGCTTTATTGCTCGGAATAATTCGCATATGTTTGTTGTTACAAGAAGCAAGGGAAATTATAAATGTAAATTTATCAGATAGCATGCTTATGGTCCAAGTAATTGGAGTAGTGCACTCAGTTTGGGCTTATTTTGCTCCAGTCTATTGATATATCACAAGAGACCAATTAAATCTTTTCATAGTAGAGCTGACAGGTGAGGCAGTGCATAATAATTAAAATAGAAATAATATGCATTTAGATACTTAAATACTAAGCATGGCAATTCGAGTAATAGTTTTACAATTTGATATATTTTGTCTTGCCACTATTGGATTGTTGTGATTGATGTACTGATTAGCAACCATTACAGGTAGAGAGCGTGGATAAGTGTGAATATATGGATGGGTTGGTATGCATTAGGTATATATTTAGTACGAAATGCCAATTTGGCTGGGTTTTTGAGTTTACAGTATAGTTATATTATGAATTAAGATTCTTGTCATGTGATGAACATTAAACTTAGCATGTGATTGGTTTGGGTAATCAATATTGTATATATTCATTTTTGATTTGACTAATCCAAATTGGCTAAGCAAGTGATGGTTTGTTTCATATACCATATTTTTCATTAGTTTTGAAAAGCAAGAAATGATTATTGTAGTTATCAGTCTATGTTGACAAGCCCTAGGGGTGCTTTGTGGATTTGCATGAGCATGTTTTGTTAGTGAGTGATCGGGATCAGTCTCGACAGAGCCCTCACTGCACTACAATATTAAGGATTTTATGTCTTAATAGTTAATTTGACAAAATGCGAATTGTGTTAGACTAAACTGTGCCGCATGATTTTTACCCGTGTGTGAGGCAATTGCAACAAATCTACTGCCAACAAGTCATATGGATACGATGAGATTATTTTCATCACTGGGGGTTTGTGCAATATTTGGACAGGTCTTGGACAATTGACAGTGAGAAGGCATGCTTTATACACACATCGAGACTATTTGGTTTGACACAAAGGATATGCCAAATATAATCCCATAAATTAAGGGATTATAATAGTTATTAATTTCTCTCCTGTATGTCTCATAAGTTCAATGAATATTTTGGGTCTAAAATAGAAACCAAATATAGGCAATAAATTGAAATAATGAATTGATTCTTTTCTCATTTTGGTACAGGATTATTAAATACTCTTGGCATAATTTAACTGATTTTTTTGTCTCATATCAATAACTTGAATATATTTAATGATTTAGGCCACCTCACAAAAGTTGACATCATCATCAACAATAATTCTTGCAGCTAAAAATTCTATCTGTTCATTTGGCATCCTTTTTTAATTATTTCTAATTACTTAATTTTCTATACTAGAATTTTGTATTAAAGGAGCATGTGTATGTTGTAAAAGGTGTACTATTGGAACGCATAACTAAATTACTTTATGGCATATGTTCCTACTCGAAATATTGGTCGTCAGGGAATAGTAAGTATTGTAATTGCACTTCCTGACACATATTTAACAGGAAGCCTAATACATTAGTGTCAGAGAATAATTCACCTCATATTATCATGGTATTAGCACTAGTGTGTAATATTCCATACTGTACACATTTATTTAAATTTGCATAATACTGTGAATTAACTTACCGGAATTTGGTACTCATTGCACAGAAGGTGGGAATATACGATCGCTAACTGTTTAAGGAATCATTTCTCCCCTGAAGAAATATTATTTCTTTGGTCTTTTAGAATATCTCTGCGAACCCATTTTCTCTATCAATTTCAATATGGAGATCTCAAGCCTTTCAACGCAAAATTGAATGCATTCTGAAAGGGAGTCCCGTCCCTCCGGAATTAGTTACGGGGACTTGAGGATCCTGGGAGAGTATAGAGTTCGTATAGTGGAGAGATAAGGAGGATCGCTGCGAAGGGGTGTGAATTTCAACCATATGAAGCGTCTTCGCACTGAGCAAGTATGAGAGAAGCAGAGAGCGAGAGACGATTCAGCAGAATAATTTTCTTACCTACTTAATGTCATGGGGAACTTGAAAAAATTGTATCTTGCGGAAGTTCGTATACCAAGAGTACGCTAGCAATATGCCCATTACTGCCGAACTTGACATATTGTGTTCAACATATTTCATAACGGCTATATGACTCACTTGATACTAACATTGAATGCTGATAAATCCATCTCTCTCTATAATATCAAAGTCGAACTCGGGTATGGCGCAGAAAATAAAGAGCAATCTGAATGGAGATAATGATCGTAGTCGTTTAATTTTTTGTGCCAGATGAGCTAGATACTATTAGCACAATATGTCGTCGAGAGCAGTTGGGACTATATTGCTACTCTTTTGATCGATCTATGGTACAATTCGTTACCACATCTATATGTATAGAATATACTGGATGAGAGTCTTTGTCTGTCACCTGTCCGCGACGTAGAAGAAGAGACAATGGTGAAATCAATCACTCTATGAGATAGGAGGTTTCTGAAGAAGAAGCTGATAATTCAACCCAGATTTCAAGCATATCATATATTGTCAAGGCAAGGAGGGGATCCCTTTTCAGATGCTTCAACATTTTGGTGTAGAATAGGCTTGATAGATCTTCATATTGATGAATGAAAATATGGTACGGCAGAGTTTCTATTAAAGACTATAAGTATATTAATTCTAATCAGGGGAGAAATTTCTAATAACGTGCGTATTCTGTTATCTTCCACTCTCTGGCAAGTACCTAATTCCAGCTGAGTTATATCCAAAGTTATTTTGCAATTTAATAAAGTGTATATAGGTAATGGTTTATTATCACTAGTGCTAAACCATGTATATTCAATGGAATTATCTCGACACTTGTTATACTAGCTATCCTGTGTCAGTGATACGTCAAATTTACAACCTTAACATTCCCTAGACAGACAATTATTCTGGAAGGACATTATTGCATAGTAAATTATTGTTATGGTTTCATTAACTGTAAAATTTTACACATACACATGCTCCTTTAATACAAAATTCTAGTATTAATATTAGAAATAATTAAAATAGGAGCAAAAGAAAGATAAACCTGACAGATGTGAGTTATTGTTGATGATGTTTGTTCAACTTTGAGGTGGCTAAATCATTAATATTAATATTCAAGTTCTTATGTAAGGACATAGGTATATTATTTCCAAGAATGAGTTTTTATCGCTGTTTACACCCAGGAATAAGAAAAGAGATATCATCCTTTCAATTTTCCTATTTGGGTTTCTATGTGACCCATCATCAGAGAAAATCTAAGTTTGAGCAGGGAGAAATAACTTATTATTTCCTTATATTTATGAGGGATATTTTTTGGTTCTGCTTGGTCACCATCTAGTTTCTCAGATGTGTGGTAATGTCTTGTCTCATCACTGTCAATTTGTCCAGAGGACCTAATTTATTGCCATACCCCCAGTTTGGAAATTAGCGCATCGTCGCATATGACTTGTTGGAGGTAGATTTGTTGCTAATTGCCTCACACACGGAAAAATCATGGGCACAGTTTAGTCACCATCGACCATTTTTCAAAGTTAGACATTAAGACATTAAGAATATAGAGACAGTAAGAAGCCACATGGGCCTGTCGAAATTGGCAAGTCCTCACCATGAAGTGTTGGTCTCATAGCATATTGAACATTTGGGTGCAAAATTCTGTAACTAAAACCAATAACATTGATAAGCATAAGCAATAATCATTATAATGGTCGGTTTCTTCAGTTAATGATGTGACTCTCTAACCATCCACTGGTGCTTAGCCAATTTGGCTTAGTCAAACTAATGATATAGTAAATATAATGATAACCGCACAGACCTCCCAACATGCTACCGGGGGCGGGGGCGGGGTGGCGTTCGGGGGTTGCCGGTGCGGGGTGCCGGGAGTTATGGTCACACATGCAGTCCAACATTAATAACTAACTGTAGACGAAAAACCCGCCAATTTGCTTCGTCAAAATATATTATATGATACCCAACCATCCATATACCTTCCAACCCTTTCTTAAATGTTGCAATCAAGTCACAACTCAACAACCTCCTGTGGCAGACTATTCCAAAATTTAACAACCCTAATTACTGAATGCATGCTTTCTATATCAAGATGGCATGCTTCTTCTTCATTTTCTTATTATGCCCCCTGGTCACCTGTCATGCTCTACTATGAAAAAAATTTATTGGTCTCTGTATATCAATAGATGTAAATAAGGGGCCCAACTTGTGCAAATATCTCCTATACTGGCCTAACTATAACTATTATAAAATTTCCTTTGAACTTCCTTGCTCTTGTAAACAACATTGCGATTATTATGCCCAGACATACTTATTTAGCTTTATTTCTAGCTCCCAAACACTGATTAGCTACACTTTCAAATTACTGCTTAAAATCACAGCTAAATCTTTTTTGGTCCAGAGACTCAGCCAATCCCATTCATATCGTAGTTAAAACTTTATTGAGTAACTTAGTGAAGAACCTTACACTTTACTATTAAATTCATTTGCCACATCTGCCCACCCAAGGAATCAAGCTCATTTTGAATCTTTAAACATCCTTCAACCTATTCCTAACTGTGGTGGCCACTTTGGTATCAAATCTGCAAACTTTGAAACCTTGCATTTAAGTCCCTGGTCTAAATCATTTATAGCCTATACGTATGAGGAACATCAGGCCCGCGAGTCCTGGACCCTGTGGACACCACTCGGCGTTCACTTATTCCTGAGATTTATTCGCATTTATTTAGTAACAACTGTTTCCTATTTCGCAAACGTCACTCTTGTAAGTGCATACCATGGTAGCCACTCCACCTATTACCTATCTATTTGCAATACTCATATCAGCCTTAATGTGGGGAACCTACAAAACTTGCTTGGCCTAAATGTCTTATAATATACATTCACTGGTCTCCTCTAGATCAATGGGCAATTCAGGAATGTATTTCATAATTCTAAAAGGTTTGTCTGACACATGACCTAAAAAGCTGAAGCCGTGCTTGGAAGTCGGTCTTTTATTCTGGGAGTCGTACAATATTTCTCTATATGACCTTCCATTAACTTTTGTCGTATATTACTACCAGAGATGTATTACTTATACTTACTATTCAAGTTGCGCCAAATCCTTCCTTTTACATACCCTTCTATAAAATAGTCACAACAATGCATCTTTCAGTCATCTAGTACATATCACTCAAATGTTAAGTGATCCTAAAAACAAATACAGTGTCTTTGCAATGCTGGTACTACCCTCTTTTCATGCAGTGGTTCCTCTAGTTTGAATAAGTCGAGACGTGGCAGAGATGGCGTTTAAATCAGGAAATCTTTTGCATTCCTTCTCAAAGCAGTTCTGAGTGCTCTTTAAAGTAGAGTCGAGGTTTAGAGTTCATGGGTGAACCTTTTAAGATTGTGTTGAATGAGTTTGGAATAACACACATGGTAACCTCAAGCTGCATGCCTCAGTGCAATGGTGTCACAAAGCGTGTCGATAGGACACTATTACAATTATTGCTTTCTTTGGCTCAAGATAATCCATCTTCATGGGATGATCAGTTGCCTCAAGCCATTATTCTATTTAGCCATACATGGCATTCAGCTATCAATGCCACACCTTCAGATATTCTCTTGAAGCATACCCACCATTTAAACATAATCTGTGTCATCAACAGATTTGACGTGATCCGTCCAAACACTTTTCTCCTTACAAAATCAGAGATAAGGTGGCATATAAAACACATATGCCAGGTAACCTGGTTATTAATAAATTTAAAACATGTTACGCGGTCCTTTTATTATTTGCCAAGCTCACGGAAATAATATCTAGAGTAAGTAATCCAAATCATCAAATTCAAGCTCATTTTTCTCAGCTTCGACCATGGATAGAGGTTCCTAATTATTTAAGAAATAATCTCCATTTTAAGAAATTATTGATTGAGGAATTTCCTGTTGCAAGAAATGGTCGACGAGTTACCTGCTGAGATAATCAAGAATAAAATTCGAGAGCTGGATAACCCTATTTTCGGGGATTCTGATGATGAGGGTTTTCTTGGATTTGAAATTAACTCCCCTTTATCGATCAGTGAATATGCTCAGCTAAATATTTCCACCGAGTCAAATTCTTCAATAAATGGTTGTAATGGTTTGAATATAGAACACACCACACACACTTGCACAACTAAACTTATAGGTACATCTTATTCCCAAGTTATAAATAGTCCTTCTAATGGGTTAAACATGGGTGATCCTCTGGTGGAGGATGGTATCTCGTTGAGTTCTGGAGGTCAACTTGGTTGTGATGATGGTTTTAATAGGTCAAAATCTTTGTCGGAAATATATTCTTCTCCAATTGTAAATCATCCTATGTCATCTGACTATGCCTTCTTAAGGTTCCTGTGTCGAACTGATAGTAGGGAAAGAAAGAACCCTTAGTGATGCTACTGTATTAAGTAAGCAGGTGGTGGAATCACCTGTAGAATAAAATCTGGGTAGTTTTGAGGGGTTTCCCGATAATATAACACATTCTGCAGTCAGAGTCATTTGAATATAACCTTGGTTTTCCCGATGAGGGGTTGTCAGTCATCAGTGAGGCAAGTGACATGGGAAACTGCACCATTGATGAATTTATTGAAGATTCATATATTTTGTCTCCAAAAGTAATAATTCAGACAAGGTGTAAGATTCCAAGTGTCAGCAGGACGTCTATTGTTAGATGTCAAATGGGGCATGACGCCGTTCAGAAGGGCCTCGCTTGTTAAAGTAGAGCGAATGTCATGATAATAGCTATAGGAGGATTCTTAAGGATTCACAAGCGATGAATTTAGTATTATTGTTAACGATTAGTATCTTCGAGGCTGTATTAAATATATTTAATGGATAGATGTTGACTCTCTAAAACAACAGTCATTAAAAGTTTACAGAGTTACGAGATGTAAGACTGAGTTTACTTAGAATAGACTTTGTATTAATAGCTATCATTTTAGTTTTATAATAATAATATATTTTCAGGACTGTTACGGCGTTCTATCCGCAGAAGAAAGATAATAAACTTTTTTTTGTATATTTTATGATCTTTAATGTTACTAATTTGAGATCGTCCATCGCGTGCCGAATTCCGCGACTAGATTAGTTTAGTTTTTTTATTTATTTTTTTCTTTATGGTAATACGTCTGTCCACTTCAGTTATTACTACATAATAATCTGATTTTTTCCCAGTTTTTTGTTGCGAGTAGAGAGAGGCGGCTGCTATCCGGACGCTGTTACCTAATTGCGACGAGGAGTTTTACTGTAGCGCATTGGGAAAGACAGCAGCGGCTATAGTGAGACTTGGTTCTTCGATATGAAATGGCGGCGTGAGAGTCATATGGAGGCAAGCGTCTAGGATAGGTATTAGCCAATTACTGAGCCCGCCGAGGTATAGGAAGGATAACATTATATCAGAGGTATACTTGATATTATTTAAGAATTAAAAGTTGTGCTCTGAGTTATTAATAGAGGGTTCCGGTGGTTGGTTCATACTCTTATAAGATCTAAAATCCTTTATTCTCATATGTAAAGCCTATCAATTGAATGAAATTCTTGTAACAATTTTTAAACTTCTGTCTCTAGCATTTTAAATATTCACATGTATCTGCTCGAGTAGTTCTAGGTATCGTAGTATCTATCGAAGGCGATCCTCATATCTTTATTAATCTTTAATTTTTTGTCTTATCAACTATCTATCTTTATATACAAGATTCTTTTATGATATTTCGATTTAAATATTAAACATTATTATTATTGTATAATTATTATATTAGTTATCGATCATTTATTTAATTTATTGTGATTTTAATCATTGTTGTTCTCATTCCACTTGTGTGCGTATGTTTTGCAAGAAAATTACATTTTCTTGGTGGAGGATAATGAAATAATCTGGTTGATTCAGTCAGAAATATGATTCATGACTCTAGAAAGCATTGCATTCATTCAGTAATGGGAGAAATGAAAAAATACTTTTCCAGTTAATTTACTTTTTTATTATTATTATTTATTTATGCACTGTAGACATGTTACTTTTGGGATTTAAATAGATAATTAACCTATATAATATTTTCCTCCATCAGATTAGTATTTGAATATTGATTAATAAAGTTCAAATTGAACAAGTTTTTTTTAATGTTTTTTTTTGTCTGAAATAAAGTCCCAAATATTCTGGAAATAGATAGTCAGACATTTGAATTGAAGGCTCATTCAAAGAACTTCACCGTTTAAGGGTAGGTGTTTATTAATAATTGTGTCAATTAATAATTGTCCAGTATATTTTTTGATAATTTAATTGATTGGAGTTTAATTCATATATAATTACTTTAACTTTAACTTATTTACATAGTCACGTTAATTGAAGTAAATTCCAATGGGACCTTTTTCTCTGGGTCTGGGAGCCACATTATCTAATCTGGGAGCCAATTTCTAGTTTGGGAGCCACTATCAAAATTGAGACCAAGTTTTGGAGCCACTTTCTAATTTGGAAACCACAGCTTTGGGAATTTCTGGAGGTTGATTCTATTGGGACTAATTAAATATTCACACTAATGGTGACGAATTCCCATTTAATCCAAATTTAATATAAGTCGTACACAAAAATACGAGAGCAGGATTCATCACTAAATATATTAGTTGAGTACTCGAATAGAGAAATTATAATTCAGTAAATCAATTAAGTTATTATTTATTTATTCAAGTTAAAGTCTTTAACCATAAATTTTTTATTATAAATTTATAAATTCTATAAAATATATATAGTCAATATAATCTATCAGATTGATATATTATATTGATATATGATTAGATCTGTGCCTTAGTTTCTTTGCACTGGTCAAATATTTATTTAAATATTATTGCTTTTCTAAATCAATCCCGAGCTCTATCCTTCTATGTTTGTGGTGCATGTGCTGACAGATAGTCAATATGTGGTAGCATATGTAGCTGCATTTACACAGGGAAGAGTTGCAAATACTTTACTTGTTAATATATGTATATATCGCTTTGGTGCTGTGTTCCCCTTGTAGCTTTTGTCCTTGAGTTTTTTCTTTTAGTTTTGAGAAATTTTTTTTTTTTTTTTTTTTTTTGCTTTATTTATTATTTAAAGTGCCGATTTAATTCTGCTAGCTGCGCTGTTGTTCTCCTTGCTTTCCTTTCTCCTCTTATTATCAAAATATTCGCTTATTTCAGTCCTATATAAAATAACCGTCCTTTGTGATACCTGGCATATTGTACAAACAGACAGAGACGCGAGAGATTCCTCACCACATCCTGAAGTTCTCGTTTCCTTCATGGCAACACTTATAAAATAATTATATGACTGTTGAGGTGTTTGATCACAGTTTGTGTTCCTACTGAGAGTGGTTGAACTAAGCAGTTTCGTTTTGGCAATATTCTTACGAAAAATAAGAACGTTTCTCAAAAAAAACATGATTCGTTTTTGTCAAATTTTAAGAAAAAATTTGATGAGAATTAATTCTCATAAAACGTATAGAATTTTGAACATAATTCCGTAAACGATTGCTAATTTCCCTTCTTACCGAAAATTCCTAATTCTTACGAAATGTAAACAAAAGGATGAATTTGGCAGAAAGCCAGTTCATTGGTCAATTTTTTTCCTATTAATACTTTTTTTTTTTTACAATGGAATAAATTTTTTTTAAATTAATTGACTTTAAGAGATAATTGAGATTTGATGTCAAACATTTTCATTTTGCACAATTTTATTTATTATCCTTAAAATATTCATAATAAAATATACAATGATAATGTTATTATTTCAATACTAGTGGTATATAGGCCATAGTTATGAAGAATGTTCTCTTTAGATTAAAAATTATGGGCAGTTCTCTTTCAGCTTATATGCAAATTTCCCCTCCCTATTGGGAGGTTTACAATGATGCACTTTATTCATTGATATTTTTTTTTTGGCCAACAAATACCTATATATAATATAACTATACTCTATGATAATATTATATATTATATATTATCTTATATTTATTATAATATAATTTATTATTATATATATATTTATAATATAATATAAGATAATTTATAATATAATTCTACTTATTTATTTATACTTACAACCCTCATATTCAGAGTGTAAAAGTTCGAAAAAAAAAATTACATATGGTAGCCTTCTATGAATGTATCACTATGAATATGATGTTTTATAATGGGTGAATGAAATTTAATTTTTTAACCTTGACCTGACATGACCTGATCTAAATTCCTAGGTGCTAACCTAACTCTATAATACCTATACGTAACCTAATTTCGCCCTAGAATACATACTATAATATGTAATATATATAGAAACTACCTGTGAAATTTTTTTTTGACCCTAGCTCCCGTTAACTTGTCGCATATAATTATAAATATACATATATATATTTATATTATATATATATATATATTATATTTATATAATATATATATATATAATATATATATTAATTATATTATAACTATATATAATATATATAACTTAATATATATATATAAATTATAACTATTATACAGTGCATTAACTAGAGTATTTTAACATGGTAGTAAGGCAGAATATAATATATATTATATATATTATTTATAGTATATATATATATATATTTACTGTTGAATAGACATACGTTATCTTTTTATATAATATAAATATTATTATATATATTATATATTTATATAATTAATCAGAGGTGGGCACCTAACTGCTCATTTAGGAGAAGGTATAGTCACACTACTATAGCACCTTGAAAATAACTATATGTTCCAGCTACAGCAGCTCCTCTAGCACTATTCCGACCATTAACATGACTCCACCAATCGCAAATCCGGCACGACTTCCGCTATATTAAATTATTAATTCACAAAGATTTATTAATATATACTTAACAATTTCTAGATTCTTATAAATGATATTTTAATATTATTCTAAAAATTTAATGAATATTGAAAAAAATCTATCATGATTTTTCTCTTATCCAACCTCAATTGCTCCTTCTTCAAGGACACAGCATTATCTCATTTTATCCTTCAAAAATTTATTGGACCTGTTACGTTTTTCGTATTCTTTGTACTCAAATATCCCCACCATAACTAAATATTCGCTCTACAAAGACATACAGATCTTAGGAGAGGTGTATTTATTATATTTAATTACCAGTATCAATCAACGAATATTGCCTATGCTATGAATAGGGAAGATTAGTCCTTGTGTGAAGAGGATTGCTGTGTCTAAGTTCGCTTCCAGCAATCCATTGCTAATTATATAAAGTCTCACGCTAAATTATTCGCCCCCTTCTGACCATTTTAGAACAACCCTGAAATCTACCCATAAAGAAAGGTCTTTTACGTCTTCAGAAAATTAGTAAGAATCCATAAAAGCTTCACGCTGCAGATAAATCGATCTTAATGCTAACGTATCAGCCGATAATTAATAATATATATATTTATATTAATAATATATAATATATATATATATAGATTTATATATATTTAATTTATATATAATATAAAATTATAAATATTCATATTTCAAGGACCAAATTTATTAATATATTTCAAATAGTTTGGAAAATAATATTAAATTCTATGCTTAACAATAAATATTTCTTATTAAGAATATAGTAAAGCAAATGTAGAACTCCAGTTTTATTTATTAAATTTTTATATGTATAATTAGAATGTTGTATGTATAAAGTATCTTTCTAAGTTAATTTATACTGTTCTATATGGATACTTGAATACTAGTGCACAATCCATGCTCAAATTTGACATTAACGAAATTCTATCAACCAATATATAATACGAAGTTCAAGTAAAGTTCATGATTTTATTTAATTAAATGTAAATTAATATTATAAATTAAATTTATTCTAATGAGTTAAATAAATAAATAATAGAAATTTAAAGAAATTACGATACCGGATTTTTTTGTTTTGCGTTATTTACAGTTACGTCTTCTTCGACAGGAAGCTATTACACCTCAAGTCGACCACATTATTAATTCTCGTAAGTAGATCTTGCTCCCAGTTACAAATCTTAGGAGAATGTTAGAGAATTGCTCTAATTTTAAAAAGATACCAATAATATAGAATAGAAAATTTAATATATTTAATGAAATTATATGAGAATATCAGTTTACATTCATTTCTAATACACTCTTTTTAACTAATACTTATCTTTTTTTTATTTTTAATGATATCGAGCTAACGGAGCCATTGTTCACACTCACTAATCAACTTTAACTACGGAAGGCTACTGGAAGTCCATTTGAACATCAATTAAAAGAACGAGCTCAGGAGCTATACATCATCATCCAATGCGTCCTATATTCATACAAAAGTAGCTCAAAGCAAAGAATAATAAAATGCGTTACGTTTAAGAAATTGTATATAATAAAACTTATAATAAACATTATCTTAATAATAGACACAAGTAAGAAAGAGATAATGTTGCTCGGTATAGTGTATTGATCGGGCAGAGATGCCTAATTATAAATTTCTAGCCAGCGAATAACCTTTGATCATGTTGAGACCAGCGTAAGCGACCTAAAGTAATTAAAATATACGAAAAACAAAACCGATTTCTGAGTACCCGTTGATTTGATCGCAGAGCCGTCTATTCTCATTACTTATGTAGGAACAGTTTGAATAAAAAACTTCTTAATAACATCATAATTATTAAGCGACATGAATGTAGTCTGGTAAGGCTCTATCATAATTGGGATGACTCGAATAAAAAAGTTTAAGACAGTGCTTGCGTCTCGGCAAAGGAAGAGATCCTTGAAATTAATACTCAGAAACATAAAGACAGTGTAGTATCAGTGGTATCATCAACGAGTATTGACAGTACACAAGAAGCTATACCTATGATTTGAGAGCTTCATCAACTTGTTGACGCCAACTTTAGTCATATCATTAAATACGTGGATCCATAAAATCATGAGTTGGTATATTCAGCCTTTCATATACCTATTTGTGGAGCGCTATATTATTTAGATTTATTCTATTAAGAGAGGATAGCCGTTATATTATTGATTAAATGGTTTAAATTAGGTGAGGCCTATATTTTTTGTACCTTGCACTAATATTGCAATTGCTTGCTTCTCCTCACATCATCAGTAGTTCTCACCCTTCTCTATTCTGTTGTCAATGATCTGTTGCTTGAGGATTGTTATCGCCCTATATGTTTTCGTGTTTCAAGAACAGGATTAGGCGTACAGGTATTTCAGCATTAGCTGACTCTACTGTACTCCCTTGGAGGGGAACCTACACCTTGACATTTTTCATATACTGTCATCATCAACCGCATCTCACAGTTAATAGTCATTTTTGTAGTTTGTCATTCAGATCGTCTTTCTAGAATAGGAGTCCTGGACCAACTCCTGTTATTTCTACCATTTCTAATCTCACTGTACTAATTTAGATTTAACGCATTAGGTCTCCCATTTCTTACCGCACTAATCCCATTATTAGCAAGCGTGTGCCGATTTATCGATTCACACGTTTTTTGAACCTGTTATGATTACAAGCCCTACCGCAAGTAAGTTTTTCAATAACAGCTTGCCTAGGCAAGCGCTAGTTCTTCTCGAGGAGCTACCCTGCGAATAGATCCTCACCGTCTCACCATCCGAGATCGTCTCCGTCCTGGCAGTCTGCGTAACTTCTCGTAGAGTCTTGTGTCATAACATTTGGTAGCAGAGCGCCTTGCATCGTGAGCACACTACCTTGGCTCTACTATTGCTAACCCTTTCCTTTCCTTCCTTGTTCTGCTTCGCCATTTCTAATCGGTTGACGCTAATAGTTCAAGTGGATTCTTCCTCCCTACACTCCTAGAGATGTTGACAGAGCGATGCGTATCACCTCGGCACCATATCCTACACAGCTCTAGTCAGATATACCATCCATCAGTTGCGAGTCCGGTCAGTCACGCCTTTGCACACTTGGCCATACTTATTGCACACTACGGCTATACTGGTTCGATCCATTTCATGATCACCTATAATTCCTCTCAGTTGAGGAGTAGTACCAGATATTGAGCCCAGTTGCAGAGCGCGAATGCTATCAGAGAGGGCCATCCTCGGACTCAAGTTTATGTGATTCTCTCTATATAAATAAGCTAGTACACAAAATCAACATGATGAACGTATTGTGGTAGCGTACTTGATTGACAAGAACGTGGAATGAACTTGAGTTCCTCAGTCGCAAAACTGTGCAAGATTCAAACAGGTTCACAGGTATTCACAAACGAAAATTTCTCCATCTAGCCCAGTAACCTACAGTACTCAATAAGAGTTCACAACACCCAAACAGTAAGCATACGACCAATTCTACAGGAGACTACCTGACTCTGCCGCATAAATTCTCACAAATCCATAGATTGTCACCTAGAACATCCTCTCTCAATAATGCACCTAAAGGCAGTCACTGCAGATTTCTACTCCTGGGGACACTATTGTAAAAGAATTAGGACTATTAACCAGTTAGATACTTGCTGAGTTAGGCGTCATGTATGTCAATTCTGCTAGATAAAAGAGTCATACGTTCAAATGAATGTTTATATTCCATTTATGACTAATTACCTGTTATTTATTTGATAAGATATGCGTTTGTGGACACATATTGACTCACAATAATTGCCCAAAAACGACGAAATCCAAGTGACTAATACTACATTACAAGGTAGTTCATTATCGAAAGATTCAGAGCCAGCGAGTGCCGTGTGGTCATGACAACACAAGGAAAGCAAAAACTGATATTGAAGTAATTGAGAATAAGAGCGTGGTCTTGCTCCCATATGAACCTGATAAACCAATATCGTGGGTATTAAACAAAGGTTCACTAAGGTATATCGTGTCCCCACCATGTCTCCAGGAATAAGCAAGTTGAATCATTTTCTGATAAGCCCTTTCAAAAACTTCCTAACCTAATAATTATAGAGAATACCTTATCTTCACGATAAGTGACGTCAAGACTCACCTCGAGTCGGGGTCTACTAAAATAAATTTCTAGATGATATCTCAATGTAAGGAGTTCTATAAAACAATCTGCTAAAAAGGAAGTTCTATGCAGAAATTGGATTATAGAATCTGCAATTCTACCTGACATTAAAGATTACGACCAAGAACCTGGTATATGGTCTAATGCCTCTCGACTATCTTTCTGGTTAATACTTAGCCACAGAAGAGATGAACCAATGACAAATGGATTCGGTTGGGGTTCCTAGTTAAATGAGGGAGCTAATGCGAAGAGGTGCATCTTGTTCTCTCTACACGATTTATGTACAGTGCGTGAGTGCGCAGACCGTAAAATATATAGAATATGTTTTACTCATGATTTTCACGATGAGTGCCAATATTAAACTGCCGCATAGGGCCTATTAACAAATTTTTCTTATATAATTATTTTACGGTTCTATTAGTGAGTTAAAATACTCAATTCAAAATTTTTCTAGAACGATTAAATAAATTAAAATGTCATTATTGTATATTCTTATGATGAGAAAGGTGTTGGTGGTTACTTATTGGTAAAATTCATAGTTTATAAAGAGCCTCCGCTGCTATTCCTGCGTTTTTCTAGGTACATTTCGATCTGAGGGGGGAGGCAATATCAAGAGGATAGCCCAAAGGTTGATAGGATCAATTTTTAGTCAATGGAAAATAAAATTAAATCTACTTTAGTTAATATTCTAGTAAAGAGTAATTCAATTCAGAGAAGCTTCAGTTTATCATTTACAAATTTTTTATATATGTTATAATATGAGTTTGGTTATTATGAAATCTAGTCTTTACTAATGTATTTTATATATAGGTTCATTATTACCCATGCTGAAGTTATGAATGATGCCCTGTAATAGTTGAACATTTAACGATCAACAACGCATATAATTGTTTACATGTTCAAGTAGTTCAGTGTTAAGTAGTTTGTTTTGTTCTTGCTTAAATAATTATTTCTGTTAGATAAATAATGATAATTAGAACAAGCAGGGTGAAATTACTTGATAGGATATTCTTTGTGTTTGGAGTGTTTATTCGTCTTCCTTCGACAGAAGCTCTATTTCACACGCTCAATAACAGTCCGAACCACTATATATCTATATCTCGTAAGAGATTCCCTCTAAGCAAGCATCCCTGGAGTAGCTAAACGATGCTACTTAATTTAAATAAGTACATCAAATGAAAAGCAAATTAATACCTATTTTTGAATTATAGAAAAACCGATACACTTCATCCCTTTATACCACATTTATAACATCCTTTCTACTTTTTTTATTTTATAGATCAGGCTACGGAGCTCATCTGTATCTATCAAAAATTAAAAACCGGCTACGGAGCTCATTGTTCACACTTCACTATCAACTTTAACACGGGCTACGGAGCCACCTTTGACTAATCAATTACCACATGAGACAGCTCTAGGAGCTCATCATCATCAAGCGTCTTATAATTCCAAACTAAAAGAAGTGTTGACTAAAAGCAATCGAGATTCAAATAATAATGTTTAAGTATATCTTTGCATTATGTGTGTCTTTTCCAGATAATTATAAAATCTCTTATAACATACTCTACAATATCAACAGTAGTAAGAAAGAATTGTTGCGTTGTCTTATCCGGCGGAATGCCAATAAAGCTTGCCGACAATTCACAGTCCTAGCATCACGTTGAGACCAGTCGTTATCACGCACGACCTAAAAGTAATTAAAAATAATAACGAGCGTACGATGATGACCAGCCTGTAATCCTATTATATCTTGGAGGAAGCAAAAAATATACCCAAATCTAAAAACAAATTACTACTAAGGCTACATTTGAATGACCAGCCTGGAAAGCTATAATCATTAAAAAGAAGTTAAAAACTTAGAATACGAAAAAATAAAAAAATCATAAAAATAAATAAATACATCAGAAAGCCCTTTAAATACTGAAACAAAAATCGATTAAGCTAATAAAATGGGTTTATATATATAGATAGTTATATATGTTTATTTTAGAAATACTATAAGACAACAAATTTAAAATAGTATATATAAATTCTGAGTTGTTTATGTTTCAGTCCATTTTTATATAGTTTTTGTTTTGATTGCAATTCAATTTAATTACATATGAGATTGTAGAGTTAATAATTAGTCATAAATGGTTTTATATAAGATGTTGAGGTAAATATTTAATTATGCACTATTTGTCCATTGCTGCTTCGCACATTACATATTCTCACCCTTTTTTATTTCCTTGCACACATAATTGTGGACCTCTATTTTACTTGACGATGTTTATCGCCCCAATGCTCGTTTGTCAGAACAGTGTAGACTAACCTGGTAATTCAGCATGTGAGCTGAACTACTGACCACCAGATGTTCGGAATTACGCCTAGTTGACACACTCCATAACTGACTAAACACAACAGTAAGTTAATTATCATTGTAGTGTTGTTTAAATGCTCTGTTAACGAATAGATCTCACCAACTACAAGTATTTTCATCATATGACAAAACCATTTCAATTTAATTTATTCTATTATCTCCCATTATTCTGATAACCATTATTATAAAAACTTTATTATTATTCATTTTTTTACTTTGTATGGAATTAACCCCCAAGTTTTCCATAAACAATAATATATAAATATATATATATATAATATATATATATATATATATAATATATATATATATATATATAATAGATATATATATATATACTATTCAACTAATATATATAATAATCTACAATAAATCTTAAGGATTGACACGTTATTACCCTTTCTAATGGTTGGATGTTGATGGGATATACCAGCTGTCGGATACCCCCAATAAATTTCGACCAATATATATATTATATTATATATAATATAAAATATAATTTCAGTTATTATTGTATATATATTTAATTATACTTTATAATAATTTCATCATTAGTGATTATTTTATATTTATCTTATTTGTGTAAATAACTTGGAGTTTTAATTATATATCCAAAATTCTTATATTTGTCTCCAATAATCAGCAAAAATGGCGATGACGATGACGATGAAAAAAATATGCCGATTTTTGACAATGACGATACGATGACGATTAATCGTCATCACTAAAATTAAAGTTGTATATATTCACTATAGCCACTTAATATTATATATATAATATATCTGATATATATACAGTATATATACTAATATATATATTAAGAGTATTATATAATAACTATATAATACCACTCTACACCTATAATATATATATACTACCCTATTATATAATATAGCCATATCCATAATGTACCTATTACATGTACATTGAGACAAATGATTGCAGAAAATGAGAGAGAAGAAGAATAATTCGTATTTAGATTTTATAGATGCAGTGTATGATAGGATTAATTTGGAAGCTCTGTGGCAGGTATTAATATATTGATTAATGGTGTTGGTGGTAGGCTTCTGAATAAGATCAAAAGGTATGTATGACGAAGTGAAACGTGTGTGAAGAATAAATGGAGTCGAAGTGACTCTGAAGGTTGTTGAAAATATTAATAGCGCTGTGCGCATGGAAAGGTTATGTCCCTTTGGACATTTTTAAGTATGTATTATGATTGTGGTATGAACCACAAGTTTAGAAAGTTGGAGTATCGGCACTGAAGGTGTTTAGAAGAGGATAATGCAAGAGGAGGTGCCCAGCTTAAATTGTAAAGCGGATAATTTTGATTTTTGTGTGGATTCGAATCATCTGAAGGATGCATTTGGATCGGTTGGTATGGTAACTTGGCAGGGTGTTAAAAGGAGGGGTTTAAACAGTAAATGTTAGATAAAGTAAAGACTCTATGGTAGTGAGTGGAGGAGAAAGTCCGCTGTGGAAATCCAATGTTAGTATGTGAGGGACTGGAACAAGTATCTGAGTTTAAATAATCCTAGTATTATGATTTATGTTTTTGGGTATCTAAAAAGGAAGGATGATTTACAGGTATTATAGTAGAAGAAACTTGTGAAAGGTAAGACAGCGTAATATATTTGTGAGGTCATATTTTATACAGATACTTGAGGTTAAGGGACTTACTAGTCTATGTGGTTCACAGTGGTTAGTCTTACATGAGAGTTATGTTAACTTTTGTAACCAATTGCTTGTTGTTTACTATCACCTGGACAAACCTATGTCTGGAATAAGAGTTTAAGTAATCGACAAATTCTAAGTACAGTGTGTTCAAGATTGACACAATTAGGTTAGCTGTAGAAGCAAGGTAGGTGTGAAAAGAATTTTCGATAATGAGAAACACCGCACCATTCCAGGCGCCACAGTTGTGTGGTGCGAAGAAAGGAGTAAAATGGGAGAATAAAATTAAAGTAGCATCTGACAGATGCTCGTTTGGCTTATGTATGATAAGGTTGCGATGCACCCTAACTCCGGTTGGCATTACTGAATGTATAGTGGCTGAGGTGCCTGGGTGAACGACTCGACCTCTTGAAGAAAAGTGGTTGAAGTCACCTCATAAAGGATTATGTTCACCAGAAGGGTCCAGAACTCCACGGAATTTCCCCTGTTACTGAAAGTCAAATGACTCTAATAAAAAATGTCTAGTATAGAAATATGGGTAAATATCGTCCTGTATTAAAAAATATTTTATTTTCATGATCAGCATGTCAAGACTGACCAGAATGGAATATAAAATGATTCTTTTTATTGAATATTTGTACCTCTAAGATCTACAGTATACAAAAGCCCGATACATATCACAATAATACATGCATATCTGGAAATAAAAAGTAAAAACAACAGTAAATATACGTATATTCCCTAAGTTTAACATAGTATAAACTTTGGTATAAGTTGAAATTTATGAAATATAAGGCAGAGAGAAAATTAACACTCTCCCACTTAAACTATGTGATGTTAACCCATAGACTTTTCTCTGTGTTAACTATTGATCTCCAAGACCAGGGTTTCTGATCCTTTGAAATTCTTATTGAGCCCTGTGATAGAATATAGTTTTATTTGAATTTTGCGTCATAGTGTGAAGTTGTGAACTGATTTATTTTTCCATGTCCATAAAGTTAGCAAAGTTTTTTTTTCTCTTATCACAACAATTTTTAATTAGTAATGTTTACTACATTTTTTCTTATTGGATGTCTTTAAAGGTAGACTAGGCCATGTAGTCCAGACTGCCGTGATTCGTAATTGATAACGAATGTGGTATTCTCGGATGAGAAGCTGATGGAGAAGACTCATCTGGGTGAGAACTGTCCGGCTTCCACCCCTTCAGGGAGATAGAGGATTGACACTGTCTGCTTGGGTAAAGTCTCTCTCTCTCCGTCTCTTCATTAATAATATCTACTAAAGCAAAATGTCTCATATCAATAATAATAATAATTATCATATAAAAGTTCTTTCCATAAATATTAAATATATATATATATATATATATTTAACCGCTTGAGACAATTCGGTTTTACTTTCTGAGGGTTTGATTGAGGACATCATATTTCGATTTTTCTATAATTATACCTCAAGGAACCCGAGAAATTGTTTTTATCGCGCTAATCTTCCAAGCAAACATATTGCATATATTGAGAACACATCATATAATAAAATGTAAATAAATTTTAAAGTACATTTAATCCTACCTTTAGTTGTTGATTCTGTTTTCTTTAATTATATTTATGTTAATTAAAACAATAATGTAATTTATTCTGCTCTTAAATATAATATTTAATATTTGAATCTAATATTTAAAGAAATATCTAATTTTGAAGTGGGAGGTAACTATATTTATTTTAATGTTATAACGTATATAACGATTTAGATTTTACGTAAGATCACATTACATTTAAACTACCTACTTCCATTAAATATTACATATAAGTTTATTTAGAAGAATAAAAAAATACTGTTATATTTCATTTTTTTATACAGGCATTAAATTGATCATCGATAATTCCATATATTTATTTTCTCCTAATATATCCTCTCTTTCAATATATAAGGTAATGAGGCAAATCGTTTCTACGTTGTTGATAATTACCAAAATATTTTTAAATTTACGTCATTTAATATTAGTAGTAAATGTTACTCAAATTCTTTATATACGTAATGTAAGCAATATTTACCAATTATATTTATATGTCATATGTAAATTGGATAGGTTAATTTAAATGTTAATATTTATTAATCATCTTATTTAATCATTCTTATTTATTTATATTAGTATCTCTTAACTAAAACTTTTCACTTTCTGTGAAATTAACCTCTGAAGTAATCTTTTTGACTTTTGTTATATTTTATACTTTATTCTTCTATATATATTATATCATTATGAATTAAAATAGGCTTTTTAATATTGAAATTTTAGTTATTGTTATTTATTTTATTTATTGTTTTGGCTAACCTTATTATATTTATTTTGTTTTTAACTGTAGAGCTTTTTGTTATATAATTATAAATTATTACATTTTTTTTTATCGAGAGTTATCTTATATGTCTGACGTGAGCGTTTTTAACTTTTAGAAGACACTTCTTCTTTAACATTAGTATTAAAAATTTTTATTGCTATTCTTATGACTCAGTAGTTTAATAATCACACAGTTTATTTTTATGGGTATTATGTTTATATTGAGCAATAATAAATATAACTTACCACAAGATTTATCCATAAATTTTATATTAATCTCCAATGCGTCCGAGCGGTCCATCAGGCGAAGACAGAAGAACACAGAACAAGTGTGTACAATAACAAAGTAGGTCTGAACAACCTCAACGCCAGGAGCCATTTATGAACAACGTTATTACCCCACACGTTACCCCATATTGCTGTTTAAATTTAATTTATCTTAGGTATACACATTCAGAGACTCGATAAGAAAATTAACTCTCTCGTAAAAAGTTGAATATTATTATGATTCAGGCCGCTTTTAAATAGCACGCCCATGTTTTATTAAAGAATAGTTTTATTAATTTTTTAAATCTATTTATTATTTTTATTTCCCACATTCTTATCTTATATAGAAATCTCTCATATGTGATTTTTTGTTTCTTGGATTGTATTCTTTTTATTGATTCTATAATTTTGTTTCCATATACGCATATTGTGTACCAGGTTATTACAATTTTCTTTTCTGTATTCAACTTTCTTGAGATCTGAAACGTTTAATAACTTCAGATATTTACTAAACTCTTAAAATAATTTAATTGGAGGAATCTGGTAAATGATAATCTTTTTCGGGTTATATTTAATTCTTATTTATCGCTGTAAATATAAACAACCATATTTAGTAATAAAATTAAATTCTAATTGGAAACCATCATTTAATAGATTAATGAGTATGGAAACTGAAGAATTTACCCTCAAATATTCAACGTTAGGACCCATTTTATCCATTACCACTCTCATGGGATTCGAAAATTTGTATTTCATAGTTTACTATATTAGAGAGGAGAGGCAATATTTTATCTAAGTACTTTCGACAGGAATTCAATAAATATATCCGTATCAAACAATTATAATAAAATTTAAAGCTCTTATTATTTACAAAATTAGTATTTAAAATATATATTATTTTATATTTTATTATTATATATAGAAAAATATAATATATTTTACATAATAAATTTATCTTAACATGGAAATATCTTGGAAATATTATATATTATCAATACATACAAATAACTCATTATCATTAGGTCTATACATAATTTATACTTATTCTACACTAACATTAATATATTGGAAGGAGACTTTAAAGCATTATCACTTTTTTAATTTGATTATACCTAAAACTTTAACGGCTATAGTCACAAATTAATTAGGGTTAAGACATTCCTTTACAGGGAAAATAACAATTACCCAACCAAGTATAAATATCTTATTAATGTAGGCTTTTTAATCATTTGGGGGAAAGCACATACCGGCCACTTCATAAACTATTAAATCGACTCACAATATCAACATTTCCATTTTTTGGTTTATTATTTCCAATTTAACTTAGATTGTTTTCAGATGCCTTCAATCAGACTTGAACAAAATAATATAACACTTTTTATCTACTACAGAAAACCGCTAATATTATGACTAACAACTCGCACATTAAGCTCACTATTTCTAGTATCATAAAGGTAATAGTCTTTATAAGCATCACTTATTTGCTAATTTAAATATAAATCTTAAGAAGATTGAATAGGATCTAGGGGATCTAATTGAGTATAGAATACGTGTATTTATGGATATCATATTTTTAGTATTTTCAGTATGTCTTTTTCCAAAACATACTTTTGTCTCTGTTCTCTTAAGCATATGGATTTCAAACCGCGCATTGATTTTGTAGGCGAATGTGGTTGGTATACAGGTGTGACTGCTTTAATTGTAAAGTTACTTGAGAGCATTTATACTTAGAAGTGTACCTAACAGTTATTTTATAAAGGCAACATTTAAATACAATCCGATATGTCTATTATACAAACAATCTGTAAGTCTAATAATCTAAGCAGTATTCGCGTTTATAATCTAACACATATCTGGGTTGCACGAGAAGGCGGATGTGGCGACCCACAACGCAAAGAGGATTGCTATGCGATCTAGCTTGTGCATGCTGTTTTAGCCTGCTTTCAATAATCACTTTGTTTATTATATCTCTAGGTTTTTGCGGGCTATAATAAGGCTAGTCGAATGATTCTATAGGCCCTTACGATTAACACTCATTTTGATATTATAGTTAATTACAGAAAGGAGATCATTGTCTATCGTTCATATATAAAAAATTAATTCGAGAATTTATATATAATCTCCATTGGAGAAATCCTTATTTAACTATGAGATTAGAAATACCTAGAACGCATAAATACCCATAAGCTCAATTAAAATAGAAGTTTGCTAATTTTAAGTCTATAATTATAATACTCCGTGACTACTGTAAGGTGCATATAGAACATCCTTGTAGGTTATAAAACTATCGCTTAGCATTGGTTTGGCTTTGAGGCTATAATGACAACTGGGCAAAATTTACTGATTGAAAGTCTAGGCGGTCTCTCTGAATTCGACCCTTTCTTCTATCTCCTGCGCTATCGCGGTACAATCCTCGGGCTTTCGGTGGCTTTCGACTTTGATAGGATATAATCCTGGGATAACATGGATGATTCGGGAAACCTGGTCACTCTCATCGCGAAAGGAGCTCGATTTCTATAATACGGTTGTTTCTTATTTAACATTGAAAATCTATTTCATTTTTACTGTTTGCCTTTTTGAACGCCCACATATAGGCGGGTATCTAAACTAGCCACCATATTAGAGAGCTTCTCTGAGACCTAATCGATTACTCGGTCACATATAGATTGGGTAACCGGTAATGGTTGCAAACATTATTATACGGGATAAGGGCTCTGAGACCAGTAGACATGGTATTCATAGCATTTCATGCTATAGGTACTTTTGATATTTTATTATTAAACCTTCATATTTGGGAATATACTAGATCTGCGTACTTATTCTAAGATTTATTAACTCCATAGCCTCTGCCTGATTGATTTCCTAGCGCATCGTTGACATAAAAATAACTCTCTAGATTATTTTAATAGTCATAAACCTTTAATATCTTTCTAGAAGTCTCTTTGATAAATCTGCGCTTTCACTTATGGTATTACTGTCTTTTAGGGTCATAAAGCGTGAGGATTTGGGGATATGTATTCATGAAATAGCGCGTTAAAAGTATCATATGGCATATTAGTTCATTGATAAATTATTCTTGCCTAAAGGAATTGTGATTTGTGTCTTTAGCTCTAGTTTTGAATATTGAGACTTTTATCACCTTAAAGTCGTGTCTCGTGACGATTTGACGTGGTCTTGGGTATTTCGAAAACTTCTTTTGGAAAAGCATATAGATATGTTTCCTCTATTGCTTGAAAAGCCATAAAATTGACACCCAAAGCGATTAAATCTAACGACTTTAACAAAAATCCAAAGTCATGTCGGTTATCCAGTTTGGGTCTTTATTTTCATTTCCAAACTGAGCAACACTTCTTATTTTTTATTTTCTTTACAATCTTATATTTATTTAGATAAATGTTCTGTACGCCGCTTTTGTCTTCTATTCATCTCTCTCTCTATATTTTTAATTTTATGAATCAATTTCGGGATCTCTCGCATTGTAAAAGTAGGGTTTTTACAAATATCCATACTTCGGTCTTTTCTACTCAAACTCTCTCAATTCAATCTTGGCAAATTGAAAGTACTTATAACTAATTTATATAGGTTTTGTATAAATTTCTAATACTGTGGTAGTGACAAAATTATCTGGTTCTCTTTACTTTCCAAGATGTTCTCCTCAATCTTTCTCATTTGAATATCACTCTGCTTCTTTCTCATATTTATCTGTTCTTAGTAATGATTCTATTCTTCTTTTATTTCTATTTTATCTATTTCGTCTACTTATCAAATAAATTATATAGGCTGTATATATAATTTGTTTTTTTGAGTCATAGGGTTAATCAAACTATGGTGAATCTATTGTTTCTAAATAAACTCTCCTGTCGAAATGTAAGAGAACATCTATGCTAAACTTGATGATCGTCCTCAATGTAGTCTTTAATTCTTTAATATCTCAGCGTAGAGCAAGAATAACCAAGTGTTCATATTATGAGCCTGAATTATGTTTCTATTAATTTTGGGAAGTTCGTTAAAATATACTCCAAATTTGACATATTATATATTATTTTGCAAGGTAGAGTTTTTGTATTGGTAATAGTAAGTATAAAATTTTAAGATGATTTTGATGATTTTCTGTTAGTGTAGCCACTATTAAATACTTTTGATATAAATTTTATAGCTAAGAATAATTTAAATATTTTAAACATTTTCAAATAATGAAATAGTTGTTCAAATTGATAATAAAAGTATACTAAATCCCTTCTATTTCTAAAAATATTACATTCATAAGATAAGTCAACCCATATAAAAATCTGTTTGTAACCTATATTGAAAGGATTGCCCAAAGTTATAAAACTGAAAAACATCGTACTGCAATAAAGGAAAATTTGATTTTAAGTTTGACATAAAAACGTGGATAATAAAGGTAGTTGTTGTGTAGTCTGTCGTGATAAGCTCTTAGTGGTATGTGTGTGGTATGTTTGGGTCTAGTGTTATAGCTTAATACCGAAGTGTCGCCTTGGGTTCCGGTTGTTTCATTTTCTTATCGAGAAATGCACTGGAGGCTTGCACTGAACTAAAATTTCCTCATTTTTTGCTTTCTCTATCGATAATAAAATTATTATTATTGCTTTCTCTAATCGATAATAAAAATATTCTTATAATTTTTCGAATTGTTGAAAATTTTAACATAATATAATGAAGTTATTCTCAATATTTTGAAAAATTTTATCTATCAAATATTCACGAAGTTTCTCCAGTTGAAAGTTTTTATTAAATTAGTTGATTTACAACTAATTACCTAACAATGTGTTTGTACTTTTCTAGTAATTTAAGTATGAATTAACGAGGGAATTTTAGTCTTGGTCAAAGCTAGTTTCTTATAATATAGTTAAAATTCTCTTTGGAGATATAATTTTAACCTTTTAACAGCCCCCTCATCTTCTAGCCCCATCACTGTGGCCCAGAAAATATACAAGTTTATTCAAGTTCAACTGCTCTAATTTTAGTCACACTAGTCAATTTTTTTTTAAATGACACTATCTTTCTTCTTTCATTTTTGTATATTTTAGTTTGATATCTTATAGATAACTAATAAAAAAATTAATTGCATCAATGTAAAGTCGTTTTCATAAATTCGTTAATAAGGAAGATAATTTATATCTTAAAATGTACAATATTAGTAATCAAAGCGTTGTTTTACCCTAAATACTTTCACAATCAACGCGATTTGCTCCCTACTTCAACGAACTTGAACAAAATTGTATATATGATGATTTTTTTTCAAAGTTAACGAAAAATTCATCCACCCCTTCGATATTTATTAAAATCAATTAAAATATAAATTCTAATGCATTTTAACTTTCAGTTTTTAAATAATTATTAATGATTAATTGACATAATGCTTGAAAATAAAATCAAAGAGAAACTGAAAAATTAAGAATAATTTTAATGAAATGATGTTAGGTAAATGATCGCAGGATTTCGCCGATCGATTTCGACCCATTACTTCCATGGGTTGCTTTGGACCTATTGGCGATGAAGGGTGAAAATTTATATTGTTAGTAAATACTGTTATATATATATATATATATATATTATATATACTATATATTTTTGTATATATAGTTTTATCGGGAATAAAATAAATATATCTATCCTGCAAGGTTTACAATATATATATTATATATATATATATATATATATATATATATTGTTTATTTGTTATTTGTAGAAATAAAATATTTTATAAAACTTTCCTTTTAAATTATTCCTAACATTTTCGAGCAAACATCGGCATTACTAATGTGTTCCTTGAAAGTAAACAGTTTAAAACTACATAGCGGTAAGAAAATGAGAGTATTGTTATTTATAATCAATTTTCTAGTCTTCGCAATACAAAACTGTAAAAATTTAATGAAATGAACATCATTAGGTGTATACATCGACACTTTTTAAATTATTAATTAAAAAATCAAATTTAATGAATAGATTAAGCTTCCATATTGGATTGAAATTACAATTTGTTAACAGTCGGGTAGAAAGCGCATCTACATCTATTTTTTATAAAAATTGCGGAATATACTCTAAATACTTTTCAACGAAGCATAAGGAGAGAAAAATGCATGACGACTAGTAGAAAAAAAAAGTTAAGGAGAGCCGAAAAATATTAAATAATCCTATAGGGTTTTAGTTAAATACGAACTCACTTGAATTCCATTCCATTGCACTTTACGGTCTACTCTAGGTAACTATTCTCGGTGAAAAAAATAAAACAGACTAAGAAAAGACTATAACTGACTCAAAACCAAGGTTGGTGATTTTTTTTGATTTTTTGAGAAAAATCAATTTTTGATTTTTTGAGATTCGTGACGTCACGCGAAATATAATTTGTAAACATACTTTTCTTAAGTTCGATATAGTATTTATTCTTTTTAAGTGATTTATTGAATTTTTATGTCAATTTCTATAATAGAAGTTTTGTAAAATCGGGAATAATATTATCTGTGAAATTAAAAAAAAGATTTTGTTTATACTAAATTATTATTTGTTACGCTATGAAAAACATTCATAAAAATAAGTGCCTAGGCGCTGGAAGCCTGGCGGATTGGGTCTACTCGACTTACAATGCCAATAGGTTTATTATAATTGAAAAAAAATAATATTAAAAAGATTAAACTTTTATTTTAATTTTTATTTCTATTGAAAAGTATAAATAAATTAATACAAACAAAAAAAAAAAATTAAAAAAATATATAATTAAAAAAGCAAAAAATAAAAAAAATCATGATTTTTTGGAGCAAGAAATCAAGTGAAAAAATCAGTTGATTTATATCAATTTATTTTTTCCTTTCCATCCCTGCTCAAAACCATAATACAAAAATTATGTAGATAAGAAATTTAATTCAAGGGTTTTACTGTCAAATTTTATAACGATAATGCAAAAGAAATTCATCCATTCACTATATAATGAAATTAAAAATATATTATATATATATAATTATATATATATATATATATATATATATATATATATATATATATATATAATATATATAATATGGCCCTCCTCAGTTTTTGCAGTGTTGTGTGTTTTCACAGGGAATGTGAAATTCCCCTCAGACTGTGCAAATGTCATGAGGTCCCTTACAGTATTTTTGGGGACGACCAAACCGCTGGCATTTAAAGCAACGTTTGGCTCTGGGAATAAACGTACGAACACTGTAGCTTGTTAACCTTATTTTCACCTTTGTGGGTGGAAAAGGGGTGTTAAAGGTCAGCTATAAAGAAGGATTTGGGGTGTCAAGCGAGTCCCGACGTTGGGGAAATCTGATTTACTGGAGATTTCTTAGAATGACAGCTATATCTTCATTTCATAAGAGTAAATAGTACTTTTGGATTTGTTTCTTATATCATCAGGAGTGAAAATTTCCGAGAGACGTTAAGAATGATAAGATGGAGTCACTAACGTGACTTCAACTCTTAAAGCTTTTTCAAGTGTATCACTAAGAATGATGGTTCTTTGCTCAGTAAAAGCTTTGGAGGTGTTGGATCGCAATAAGTATACATCGGAAATGTTTTTTCAACTGGCAATCCCGGAGGGGGAGCTGCATCTGGAGTTAACAAATGAGAACGACAAGGACAAGGGGCACCTTTTCGGGGATGCCCCAGCCGTTTGGGTTTCTGGGATGTCAAGAGCGTGCCAAGCAACAGAACGCTGGGGGAGGCAGAGGTCTTTCAGGTAAAGTGGATTGAATTATAGCGAAAAGACCTGGTCTAGGAGGAGAGCCGAGGTGGGGTCGGGCGGGGAACCCGACAGATGGTGGTGGTGCTCGCCTTGGTTTAATAACATATTATCTTGAAGAGCCAATATCATAAAAAGTAAACCACAAACTACTTCTCCGCAATATATGAACATGAATAACAATAAAACAGATGAAACAAAAGTTAAAAACAGGATGGAGTGGAAAAGGGTATATTTCACAAGGAAGGTTAGTAATTCTCCCAGCAAAAATCACAGGCCTAGAATCACATCAATTTCCCAGACCCTATCCCGTAGGGAGGGCTGTGGATGTGGCCCGTCGGAAGATCCTCCCGGAATGCCACTCCGGTCTCCCACCCGTAAACCACACGGAACTTAAATAACTTTACAGTGTAGGACAGCCTCCTCGCGGTTAGCTCAAGGTTTGAGTTCCCTATAAATGGCGGCCGGTCAAAGGCGAAAAAGATCGATTTTAAGCCTGCACCCTTATCTGTGAGGTGAACTGAAGACCCCATGTGAGAAGAGATACCAGATGACCCAAGGTGCCTGTGATAGGAAAAATGTGAGGACAACCACTTTCAGAGAGGGAAAGTACGTACATACATAAAGTGGACTGGGTTTGCAAAAAAAAAGATGACAGTTAATAAAACCAAAGGAGGTGCGAGTAGTTATTAACGAGAAGGTGTGCAGGAGCGAATGACGAAGTGAAAGGGATGGGTTAGCATAAGTGTATATAGTTGTCCAGAATGAATAAAAGAATATGAGGGGTAATAGGTGGAGCGCACGACTGATGGAAGGAAGCGACCTAAGCAAGACAGATGCTGCATTCTTGATACGTACGTAGTATAAGTGTGAAGGGACGACAGCATGGGCCAATGCGTTAACTCTAGGTTCCCGCGGAGGGACCCAAGCAAGATAGGCGGATATTAAGGTAATACTATATATTATATCAACGTAGTAAGCAGTAGAGTAGATTTGGCACTGTGTGGAGGATGATGCGGGTTCGGAGATCGTGTGAGTCGAATGGCGTTGGACTGTTTACTGCAGTGCGCGAGTGGTGAGACGTGAGTTCGGTAGGATTAGATGTGCTGAGGTAACGGTGTATGTGTAGGTCACGAGATGCTCGCATCCGAGTTGATATTACAAGGGGGGTATGGGATCATGGATAGGTTGTTGACTAGAGAGGGTGCGTAGACGCTCTCGTTGTTTTTGTTTTTATAGAGTATTAGTTCCGTGTATCTAGCGAGACTTTTGACGATAGCGGTAAAAGTTGCGGCGGTGAGTTATTGACTGTCAAGTCTGTAGAAGGATGATATGACCCTGCTGATAATAGAGAAGTGTGTGTTACTTTCAGTGAGTGGGCTCATTGATTCGAGTCGTGCGAGTTGTGGAAGTGAGTAGTTCGCATGAGCACAATGGTGCCTGCATACAGCATCACCTGATAGCTACTAGCGGATTCGGTATAGCATTGCGTAGCCAACGCTTGAAACGGAGGGTAGGATTATCTCAGCGGACTTAGGGCTCGTGCATACATACGTATAGCGGCAGAGGGAGTGGCTACTATAGATAAGCTGCTCGGGGGACGATGCGACCATGAGCTGCGGCGTCGAAGTCATCGGTATGGAGACTAAGATTAAGGGCATTCATGGCACTCTTCATAGGGTGTGATCTGATCGCTACAGTTAGCGGTGTACGAATCATGATGGAATTATATATATACTATATACATATATATATATAATACTTATATATTAATATAAGTATATATATATGTCATCATATCTATATATAAATACTAATATATACTATATCATAATAATATATATACTATATATAATAATAGTTAATATATATATATATAATAATATACTATATATAATATACTAGTATTATATATATTATTATATATAATATAATATAATATATATATATAATATATTATATATATATATATGATAATATTATATAGTTATATATATATATATCAATTAATATATATATAATTATATATATATTATATATATATGATATATATATATA
>JABUQX010066239.1:0-2500 GCA_015478945.1 Trachelipus rathkii
TTGGAGGTGGGTGTTAGCGAACCGCATTTATCATTGAAACGCTTTTCGCGTTTTCGTGCGCCGCTTCAATATATATATACTTATATATATATATATATATATATACTCAATTAGGGCCCCGAGCCGACGGGGACAGAGGGAGGGACGTTTCCATACCCCGTAGTGGACGGGGGGGGACGCGACACCCAAATACCAAACGGCGTTCCGGAGACCCTCCCGGAGAAGGGGAAATAGTCCTACCCTGTCGTTCCCCGGAAGGCCGAGAGACCCCGACTCTGCCATACTTTGCGGTTTACCCTTGGGTATTCTTTAGTTAAAAAGAATTTTTTTTTTAAAAACTGACGGAGTCGTAAAAACATAACTGGTCCTATATATTTTGAATCATGTCCGTCACCCCTTAAATTGACTGTTAGGATATATACTAGATATATATATATAAAAAAAAACAAAAAAAAATCAAAACTGACGGGTCGTAAACATAACAGGTCATATATATATATATATATATATATATATATATATATATATATATATATATATATATATATATATATATATATATATATATATATATATATATATATATATATATATATATATATATATATATATATATATATATGCTCATATATATATATATATAAGGGGATGTAGAAATCGCTCAGAAGTAAAATACGAAGAGAATTCTAGATAAACACTTACGACAAAAGCATAATATGAATTAACATTTGATTGATATAAATTTTTAAATATCTATTCACCTCTCAGTGGTCAGGGGGTAGTTCGGGGCAGATTCCCCCGTATACAAAGGTTCTTTCAAAATACATTAATATATTCAAAATTGGTTCCTGTCGGTTATCTGCTTCCAGTTAAGCAAAAGTCAAATTTTTTTAAACCTACGTTATCGAACAAAATGTACAATACGCGCATGGTGTCAAAGCGTGTTTTTTTTAAAACAATGCAAAGTGAAATAAATTATAAATATAAAAATAGATTACGCTAAGTGAGGTTATGATAGGTTAAGGAAAGTTTTGTTGAGTTACGTTAGTAAACATAGATTTAAACTTTTTTTTATATATATAATTTTTAAAGGTGTGAAGCTGTTTTATTACTGTAGTTAAAATTTGACTCTGCATACCTTTATTTCACTTTTATGAAATGTGTTCGAATCCATTCAATCGATATGTATATGGAGGTGGAGGCAGATAAACGACATGATCCCCAAAATTAATATACCATTGTATAGTACATTAAGATTATTATTATTTTTTGTCATACGTATGGCAGCAATCACCTTAGTTAGCTTTCTTCCAATTTTCATTACACATTTTAGCTCCAGATAATATGATTAGCAGGTTCAGAAGTATTATGTTGTGTTCTTTATTTAGTTTATTTTCTTGCGAAGACTTTTTAATTACTATATATATATATATATATATATATATATATATATATATATATATATATATATATATATATATATATATATATATATATATATATATATATATATATATATATATATATATATATATAGAATGCAATAATAATAATTTATATAATCATATATGTTTTATGGAAAAGAAAGGAAAGTTCAAATCGAAGTATTCCCTTTCTATTATTAATTGAAATCAGAGACCATGTCAAATGGTAAAAGCTTTATGCCATCTGAAAACTAAATTTGAAATTTAAAATCCATCTATATTGGAAAATATAAGAAAAAAAAACTATCTATCTATATAGATAATTCAATCGGTAACTTGGAAAATGGCGTCAATTCTAAAAGGTAGAGACTCATCATCGTTGTAATTTTTAAAAGTTTCCACCATTTTTTGGTCGTCTGCAAAATTACGTCACTTTCGATGAATTGTTCATTAGTTAGTATTTTATATTCAAATCTGGCAATTCATCTGCTTCGTTCTTTTCAATTGCTCATTTAACTTAAAAAATGGATGATTTGAGGCAAATAGAACAGTTTTAATTGCAAGTAATTAAATTCGTAATAATTAATTACATTCATATTAAGTGAATAAGTAAAAGCTAACTGGAAAAATAATTAAATCATGAAACTTTTTTTCAAAATTCAAAATTCAAAAAAAAAAAAAAAAAAAAAAAAAATCTTGTTTTGCATTAAACACTTTTTTTATTATAATATTTAAAAACATTTTGTAATATTCCAATAAAGAATATTCAAGAAATGGAACAGATATATATTGCTTTCTGAAAATAATTTCATAAATTAATATTTGTTTATGTCACCTCCGTTGGCTTAAGGTGAATGGCCTATTAAATTCTAAGGAATTACCCTCCCTTTATTTATCTTTCCAACTCTCCTTGACTGGCACGCTTTCAAACACCGTGTATCGTTGCATGTCAGCTATTAACTTAAATCTGAGCTTTTGGGAAAATTCAAACACCATATTCAAATTAATGGCCGACCTACCCCGATACATGGTGCCAGAAAGTGTGCAAGGCAAAGGGAGTTGGAAAAATAGATCTT
>JABUQX010066239.1:7500-12155 GCA_015478945.1 Trachelipus rathkii
TATATATTTTATATATATATATATATAATTTGCATGGCCAACCATAAATTTAGAAAATCGAATTCTCATTCATATTAGAGCATAAATTGACAAAATAAAAGGCTTTCGAAAGCGTGCTAGTTAAACAATATAAGAAAGAAGAGTGTTCCAAAAGTTGCCTTGAGAGTAATTATAAGAAAATGAATAACAGTTAAGCTTGGGTTCATACATCTCGTACAAAGAATGTAGATACACAGTATAAATGGTGAGCCGCACAAGTTCTCCTGAATCAGTGAGGTATAAGACTAGAGAGTTCAAAAAACATGTACATTATAATATCGATAATAAGAGGAGAATGAAACAAAATCAGGTCGACGGGAAGAAAGAGGTTGCAGAGGGTCATTGAGAGCTGGTGAGTTAGTAAATCCAAAAGCTCTAGGTTTCACTCTTTCGAAAAGAGTTGTACGAATAGATTCACTACGAAAGTGTGAATCGTACTACATCCGAGCGAGAACTACGCCCATATTCAGATCAAGCATCTGCGGTGATGATAAGTTCTAAAAGTACATCCAAACTCTTAATTTATTGAAAGTTTGTTAGTTGAGAAAAACAATTCGATTCTTCCAAGCTCATTAGAAAGGAAATACCAAGAATATTAAGAAAATACGAAAGTTCTCAACCCATGTCCTAAAACAAGACAAGTTAACCAAGTTCTTCTTTACATTCTCCAGCTGATTTTTTTTCTATCATTTGATATCGTGGTGAATATTCTTTTATCAGTTTCTTTTAAGGGAACAATATAATATATCAGATTTATGCTTCTCATTACTAAAGACCTGGAAAACTTGAACTTGGAGAGCTATGACAATGATGTTCTTTACTCAAAGCTTTTCTGCAAAAATAATATTTTTATCTTTAAATTTAATTTTGCTCTTAGTGAACCATTGTTCTAATTTGGAATAAGAGTCTCCCAAATTTCTTTAGAATCATGGACACATTATCCACTCATTTTGTTGGCCATGAGAAATTTTAACCATTTTCTCCTTCTTTTTTTCAGATTCTTTCTCGTGCACAGGGTTGCTAATTCCTACCCATTGTAAGGCGAGAAACACTTTAAACACTTATCTTTGATCTGTCGATAAGTAAACTCTACCCATTAAGATTATATTGAGCATCACCTATTCCATTCAAAAGTACTTGCGTGCTATATAAGTAAACAAAATTCTTTTCTGCACAAAATATTCCTACAATAATCTTCCCTTCCGTTATAATTTTTTTTTGTTTCAATTTGAAGTAGATATGTTCATTCTATTTAATAGTTAATAATTCTGATGGCTGTTCTGAATATTTGCTTTTAAAAATTAATCACTCAATTAGGGTCATCAAATCTTTGAAGTTTGCATTTAAAATCTTTCCTAATAAAAGAGTTGGTTTTATCAAGTACTTTGTTGCCGATCATTTCTAACAATGGAATACAGGTTTGATCGATATTTTTTTAATCGGAACTTTGCATGCAGTTATAGCGTCGATTACACTTCTCGATTCTTACGCTACTCCCATTTTCGATATAGTGCAACCCATCAACTGTTTTGCATTATCCGGACGACGCCATTTATTATCGCTGTGAAAATCTTATTACAGCTGGTTATTAACTGCAGTAATTCTGTTATCAATACAGAATTCCACTATTTCATTTCTTCTGAAGTTTTGGGTTTCACGTATATATTAAGTTCAAGTTCGAGAGTGTACTCTCTATTTCAACTATTAAATTTGGAATATGAGAAGTTTGGGAGTAATTAAATTATTATTACCATCAGACATTTTATTATACTGGAAAGTTCTTGTGTCGAAGCTATCGAACCATTTATAGTAGTTACAGCATCGGTACAACCTACAAATTACCGATCATGCTGAAAACTACAACTTCCATGTATTTCATCTTCTGTAAGTGCTGGAAGTTCTGTTAGGACAGAAATAGGAATTTCATCTGAGAGAATAACTGGTTAGATTGCTGAATCTAGATTAAGAAACATTAAATGTTGTTTTCTCTTCGATTTGAAACGAGAGGTCTTTGCAAAGCAAGAGTAGCAATGATCTAAATGAATTTTCGATCTAAAGCATACCATAGAAATTGCAAACTTAAAACCTTTTTGCGTTTCCATCTGCCCGTTGTGGCAAATTTTCTAAACAAAATTTGAAAAACTTTTGAAGAACGACTTGTACTGATCTTCAAGTTTAACTCTTAAGAAAGTCCAGATAAGCTTTCTTCAATACATCAGCAATGATTATGTTATTATCATTTATTTTTTGTAACTTAAAGCAACCACAAAAGCTACATAAAATCTCTAGATTCTTTAAATAATTTCTTCAAACAAATGACTATAATGATGCTAATGATGATGCTGACTATGATAATTCAACACACTACACTCTTCCTTCGTCAACTTGTAAATATGCAAAAAGAACTGCACAAAATTTTGATGTGATAGATAAAATTTTACATTTTTTTTTTTTAAATTTGCACAACTATATTAACTAGAAACCAGTAATAATCAGAAACAACCGCATAAAACAATTAATTTTTCAAATTAATTAATTAAGCAAACATTTAAAAATCAAATAGTTTCTTATTTCCTTTAGTTAATGAACACAATTCTAATCATTTATTATAAGCTACACTTATATAATCATAAGCACAAAAATGAGGAATTATTAATTATTATTATTATTATTAGTGTTAGTGGCTTTTTTCGCATACCCCTAATGCAGCTGATCGAACATTCTCTGACGGGTTGTTGGCAAAAAGGACAACTAGATCGATGCTAAACATTTCACTAATAACTAATGACGACTGCGTGTCTAAAAGATGACGTAGTCATTTGACTAGGTTTTGTAATTAAGCAGGAAAATATGATAAAATGAGGCTTACCTTTAATGACGTTAGGCAGGGAAAACTTTTATTTTTATTTCTATTTTGAATTATTGAATATCAAATTAATATTAATAGATAAATAGATACATACATACATACATACATACATACATACATACATACATACATACATACATACATACATACATACATACATACATACATACATACATACATGATAATGGAACCCCATTTATACAACCTTACTCGATAAAAAAATATTTAAATATTTAACAAATATGTTATTAACAAACTCGTTTCCTCAAGCTCTGTTATGGTTGAGAAGAACGATAAAATTAATAAATTTATTTAAACCGCTCCTTTCATAGGGAAATTAAAATGATCTCTACAAAAAAGAGAAGCCAAAAGGACGATTAAATTCGTTTCAGTACGTAATTTCAGTCCCAAAGAACAGTCGGTACTCTCTCTCTCTCTCTCTCTCTCTCTCTCTCTCTCTCTCTCTCTCTCTCTCTCTCTTTTCTCTCTCCTCTCTCTCTCTCTCTCTTTCTTAGAATAGTCCCTTTCTCTCTCCTTCTCCTCTCTCTTTCCTCTCTCTCCTCTCTCTCTCTCTTCCACTCTTCTCTCTCTCTCTCTCTCTTCTCTTCTCTCTCTCTTTCAAAGAATAGTCAATAACACATGTCAAAAACACATCTCTCTCCTCTCTCCTCACCCCACATTCTCCAGCCCTCTCTTTCTCTTCTCTTTCTCTTCTTCTCTACTCTCTTTCTCTCCTCTCTCTCCTCCTCTCTCTCTCAATCTTCTTCCATATCCTACATCTCTCGTCTTCTCCTCTCTCTCTCTCTCTCTCTCTCTCATCTCTCTCTCTCTCATGTGTTTTTTTTTAATTCCTGCCCCTTGTTACTACAGATGGAATGCACAGGTGATAAACTTCTCAGCTTAGATACTCACATCCCAATGCCTTAGCAACTTTTTATAAATTTTTTTGTTTGTTATTTTCATAGGTAACTATATAATATATTATATATATATATATATATATATATAGGTATATATATATTATATTTATATATAATATTATTATATATATATATATAGATATTATATAAATATATACGGTATAGTTATATAATATATATATATATATATATTATATATATATATATATGATATTATATATATATAATAGTAATAAGTAAGTATATAAACTATATATATATTAATATAATATATATATATACGGTATATATATACGCTGTATAAAAATATATATATACTACTAATATATATATATTATATATATCTATATATTTATATATATATATATATATATATAGTATATCTATATATATAACATATATTATATATATATTATAATATATATATATATATATAATATATATATACATATATAATATATAATATATATTATATATATATATAATATATACCTCATTATATAATAGTATATATATATTTAAAAGTAGTATTTAAAATATATATAATATTGATACATTTGAAAGTTTTATATATATATAGGTAAATATATATATATATATATATATATATAATATATAGCATACGAGTAAATAAAGTTGATATCTTGAGAATTTTTACTTCATTCAAACACGACGGATTTGCGGATGATTTCCTTTTCTTTTGTCTTATCGTTTAAACCAAGAAAATTTATAAATTAACAGATAAAGTTTACTGTAGTGGTCAGGAACGCGGCCTCCAATTAATCAACTAAGAGCTCTTAATGTTCCCTTCCGTCTTTAATCCAGTT
>JABUQX010066240.1:0-2500 GCA_015478945.1 Trachelipus rathkii
CACCACCACCGAGAGAGATATGTCCTGTGATGTTTATAAGGAGGAAATGGTCCTTCGTCGTCGGGAGAAAAGTTTCAAATGTATGTTCGACTAGGGGGTTTGTCTCTCATGATTTGTTTACCGACTTTTACAAAGTACTCGTTTAGTCCGTCCGCGATCATCTTTTGGTACGGCTTTTCTAACGATTATTCTATTATTCGCTCTTTTATACAATTGGGAGTTTTTTTATCTTATTGTTCTTAATTTATTGATTAAACCCAAGTAGCTTTGGAGTCTTTGTAGCAATCCTGAAATTTGCTAGAGTAGTGTTTTCTCTTTGCTTTCTTAAAAACTGCCTTTAATTGTTTATCATATGTGTTATACACTTGAAAGGTATAATTTTGTTTTTATAGTTTCGGTAGAGTTTATGTTTTTTGGCTGATTGAGTTTAGCAGAGCTGGTGTTAGCCATTGGTTTGAATTCTTTTAACAACCAAGTTTTTTGTTTTATATGGGGAGAGTGATTTCGTCGTAGCATTTATTTAATATGTCTGCGCCAAGATTTGAATTTTCGTCGATGTTGATTGTTTTCACTGTTTGTTGAACGAACAAGTCAATTGCATTCATTCTTGTTTATAGATTTAGCTCTGTGATATTCACCATCTAGTTGTAATTTATGGTGGTGAAGTTTTGGGTTTTGTTTAAAGGAAAATTTTGCAAGACATGGAAAGTGATCAGACATATCGCTCTTTATTAGTAGGTTTTAACGTTCCAACTTAGGTTCCCCCAGATGTGATCTATTAAGGAAGGACATCTATTTTCGACGTTTTGTTTGGACGTGGTGGTAGCGTTTATGTATGTTGACCGAAACATTTGATATCATTAGGTTTGAGAGAGAGTTTGCCTATTTACAGTGTTCTCGGTTGGATAGATCAATAAGTTGAAATCCCCCGCTTATATTACTTTAGAGTTTAATGAAACGTGTGTTTGATAATGTCTTGTGAGAGATTTATGAACACTGTTTTTGAGTAGAACTTTGGGGAATCGTATCTCCCATTACAATTATTGAGTCGAATTAATGTTTACACGAATTGCTAGATCCTCTATGTGAGAGTAAGCAAGTGGGTATAATTATGTTGATTTCATGCCTTTTGTACGTACGTGATCTCACTATTGTTTGCGTGGATTGGGGGGTAAAGAAAACGGTGCTGGTTAAAACTAAGTTGAAGCGTTCTTTTTTGGGACGTGGATGGCTTAGTGGATAAAGCGCCGGTTACTGTTACCTCAGCAACGTGGAGGTCCAGGTTCGAATCCCGCTGATGAAGAGTAAAATCTTCTGTGACTCATTCATTTAAATGCCTGGCCCCCATAATAATAATAATAATAATAATAATAATAATAATAATAATAATAATAATAATAATAAATTTCTTGCGTTATTTATTCTCTTATTTTCTTGATTAAATAAATTTATTAATTTTTGGTTGAATGCATTGGTTATTATTTCTTTAAAAAGGTTTTTTTTTCAATGCTAAAACTGGGAATAATTGATGTAGCTCTTAAAATTTCCCAAAAATTGTATGCCAAAATTGGCACTTCCGCTTATAAATACTTTCCAGATATCTATTGTTCACTTAATATTTTTGTTTCACAGAAATATTATTTAAATTTAAAAAAATTATTCGAAATTTATTTAATATTATAGCATATTATTATGTAAAGCATATATTTGCTTGATTATTGTTTTAACATTGCTGTTCTTCAATGTGAAACTAATTCTCCATCACTAAGTGACATCAAGGTCGTACGTTTACGGACGCCTGAGAAGGTAAAGCTGTCAAAACTCCCTTCAGAGAGTTGATTAACATGCTTTATGTGTTTTATTTTTCTAAATTAAATTTGAAATTTTTAAGTAAAATATTTTTAAAGAATTTTAATGTTTTTAATAAATTTCATATGTTAAGCTGAAAAAATTGTTTTTTGAAAAGGAAGAAGCTAATTTTTAATTATTTATTATTAAAAAAAAGAGTATTTCTGCGGAAAAAGGATGCTTTTATCTTAAAAGTATCCTTTTGTCATTTACTTATGATATGAGTCAAATTACATTGCTCTCTCTCTCTCTCTCACACACACACACAAACACACACACACCTAACACACACACACACAGCACACACACACACACACACACACACTAAAATCGCAACTGACCAACGAATGTTAAACAATATATCGTATTCAATACTATTTGTGATGAACAATCAAATAAAAAAATTATAAAATAGAATGATTTGTTGTAATAATGTAATTATTTAAGATTGAATTATTTCAATTTATTGAAATTATCTTTATTTACTAAGGAATCAATGTTTCCCTTGCTTCCATGGACAGCACGCCTTTGTAGTGAGGACTATTAAAATCTGTATAACACTTACAGAAATGAAGAGGTGATAGAGAATGTGTGTGGGATTGATGGTGCAAGAAGAAATAGGTATTTTGGAGATGAGGTAATTAGTAAGGAG
>JABUQX010066240.1:12500-15000 GCA_015478945.1 Trachelipus rathkii
ATTATTATTATTATTATGATTTATTATTATTATTATTAATATTTCTTATATTATTATTATATTATTATTATCATTATTATTATTTGTATTATTAATATTATTATATATTATATTATTATTATTATTATTATTATTATTATTATTATTATTATTAATATATATTATTATATTATTATTATTATTATTATTATTATATTATTATTATTATTAATTATTATTATTATTATTATTATTATTATTATTATTATTATTATGATTATTATTATTACTATTAATTAATAGTATTATTAATATATTATTATTAATTATTTATTTATTTTTATAATTGTTATTATTATAATTTTTAATATATAATTAGTATTATTATTTTATTATAATTAATATTATATTATAAAAGATTATTATTATTATTGGTTTAATTATTATTATTTTAATTATTATTATTTCAATATATTAATTATATATTTATGTAATTATTATATTATTCATTATTATAATTATTATAATTATAATTATTATAACTATAATTAATATAATTATAATTATAATTATTATAGTTATAATTATTATAATTATATTATTATTATATTATTATTATTATTATTATTATTATTATTATTATTATTATTATTATTATTATTATTATTATTATTATTATTATTATTATTATTATTATTATTATTATTATTATTATTATTATTATTATTATTATTATTATTATTATTATTATTTATTATTATTATTATTATTATTATTATATTATTATTATATTATTATTATTATTGTATTTTAATTATATGATTATTATTATTATTATTATTATTATTGCTTTGTATAGCTTAATTCCACAGACAAGAAAAAGTTAGAATGTTTTTAACTCTTGTTGAAAAGAAGTGACTGAATAGTTTAGGAGTGAAATGTTTAAACTCTTCGTATTGGTGTCAGAATTTTTTGGTAGCCAGAATCCAATTCGTTCCTTCCGGGTGGTCAGATTGAGGCTTCCTTAAAAAATATATGATAAATATATAATAAAAAATTTTAAATGCTTCCCGGCTAAGATGACACATACCTTCAATATGAGGTTTGTTATCAGTAAGAAACTCATTCCTTGTCCTCTTAGATTTCAGGATCCACCAGACGTTTTCTGGCTGTTAAAGAAGCTCTACGAATGGGACAAGTAACGACACAAAGCTCCTTGATCATAAGTGGCAGACGGCGTGACTCAGAAAGGATAACTAGAAACATTTCTGAGGGGGAAGAACTTTGACTGGTAATGGACCCGCTATGAGTCAAAGATAACTCCAATGGGTAATAAAGATGTTTGAAGAAAACAAATTTGTTTGTCTTCCTAACATTCTTGCGAACACTTGTTGCACTTTATTGATGTCACCACGGAGAAGTTGCGTGACAATGCTCATCTGCCAAAATGGATGATTTTTGATGGAAGTATTGACGAGTACCACCATGTCATTAACCTTGACGAGGTTTTCTTGCCGGCAGGTTTGTCTGAGACCAGCTAGATACTCATTGTACCAAGGAGTCCTGAATTCATCAAATATTTCAGGTCTAATTAGCTCCTCGAGAGCTGAGGAGGACATGCTCCAGAACCGATTGTCGGAATTGGTTCCTGACAACACAAAGCCTGTTTTAGCTTGAGATTTAAAGAAACAATTAGGCGTTAGAAAAATGATACCATTATCCGAAGAAATGTATATGACTGGTCTAGAGTTTATAGCTTCGGCATATATCAGGAAAGATAGTTATGAAGTTGGAAAACTTTAAAGGGAAGAGTCAAACTGTTTTGTGGAGACAGTCAGTCACCAATTTCACCACCCTTGTCAACCTTTTCCACATATTTCCCACCCAGGACTATAAGAGGTATTCAGTCGATCGATATGTCCTAATATATTGATGTGACCTCTCTCCACCCATCACGTTTGGCGCAGATCTCTTCTTATCTTGCCATTTCTCCGCTGCTGAAGTAGGTATTCTACTCCGCGATCCTCTTCATGTTACCGATTACAGTGCTTCAATGAGAGTGTGTGCGCTCCGCTGAACGATAGGGACTTTCTCTGTTGTCGTTGTAAAGGACCTCTAATAGGACACCGAATTTGTTAACAAACCGTTGAACGGACTGCATAAACGATTTTGATGACGTTTTTGGAATAATGTTCAGCTATTTTTCTAGAATGTTTAGACATGAAGACAAGTACAAATATCTTCGAGCCTGATGGCATCTTAACCTTGCACCCACTAGCGCTGGTAAATCAATTGAGAGATTTTGAAAAAGTGGGAAACAGTTCGACTTGTGTTTGAAAAATTCGCGAGCGAGTGCGTATGTTACACTCACACTAAGAGCATGACTATTACCTTCTACCAGACTATGCCTCCTGCAAGTAACATTTTGAAGGTGATTCGAGAAAAGTAATCCAGAAACCTCTTGGTCTTAAATTGGTGAGAGTTGCGAATGTCTAATGCTTACCACTTAAAATGACAGGCA
>JABUQX010066240.1:20000-30789 GCA_015478945.1 Trachelipus rathkii
TCTCTCAATTGACTTTACCAAGCGCTAGTGGGTCAAGGTTAAAGATGCCGATCAGGCTCAGAAGATATTTGTACTTGTCTTCATGTCTAAACATTCTAGAAAAATAGCTGAACATTATTCCAAAAACGTCATCAAAATCGTTTATGCAGTCCGTTCAACGGTTTGTTAACAAATTCGGTGTCTATTAGGTCCTTTACAACGACAACACTAAGTCCTTCGTTCAGGGAGCAAATGTCATTGAAACTTTCGTGGTATCTGAAGATGGTAGTGAATTTCTTCGCCAGAAACAAATTAAGCATCGACGAATACCTCTTATAGTCCCTGGGTGGGAAATATGTGGAAAAGGTTGACAAGGGTGGTGAAAGACTGTCTCCACAAAACAGTTTGACTCTTCCCTTTAAAGTTTTCCAACTTCATAACTATCGCTTCCTGATTATATTTGCCCGAAGCCCCTATTAAAACTCTAGACCATTCATATACATTTCTTCGATTAAATGTATCATTTTCTAACGCATAATGTTTCTTTAAATCTCAAGCTAAACAGGCTTTGTAGTTGCTCAGGACACCAATTTCCGTACAATCGGTTCATCGGCAGCATGTCCTCCCTCAGCCTTCTTAGGAGCTAATTAGACCTGAAAATATTTGCATGAATTCAGGACTCCTTGTGACAGATGCAGTATCTGCTTGGTACTCAGACAAACCTGCCGGCAAGAAAACCTCGTCAAGGCTTCAATTGACATGGTGGTACTCGTTCAATACTTCCATCAAAAATTCATTCCATTTTGGCAGATGCAGCATGTCACGCCAACTTCTCCGTGCGTGACATTCAATAAGTAGCAACAAGTGCTTCGCAAGAATGTTAGGAAGACAAAACAAATTTTGTTTTCTCAAACATCTTTTATTACCCATTTGCCGGAGTTATCTCTTGACTCATAGCGCGCGTCCATTACCAGTCAAAGTTCTTCCCCTCAGAAATTTTCTCTAAGTTAGATCCTTTTCGAGTCACGCCGTCTGCCACTTATGATCAAGGAGCTTTGTGTCGTTACTTAGTCCCATTCGTAGAGCTTCTTTAACAGCCAGAAAACGGTCGTGGATCTCATGAAACTCTAAGAGCGACAAGGAATAGAGTTTCTTACTAGATAACAAAACCTCATATTGAAGGTATGGTCATCTTAGCGGGAAGCATATTTAAATTTTTTATTATATATTTATCATCAGCAGAAGCATTTTTAAATTTTTTATATATTATTTAATTCATATATTTTTAAGCGTAAGGCTCAATTCTGACCACCCGGAAGCGAACCGAATTGCGATTCTGAGCTACCAAAAAAATTTCTGACACCAATACGAAGAGTTTAAACATTTCACTCCTAAACTATATCCAGTCCTTTTTACTTTTCAACAAGACGTTAAAAACATTCTAACTTTTTCATTGTCTGCTGGAATTAAAGCTAAGCTATACAAGCAATAATAATAATAATAATAATAATAATAATAATAATAATAATAATAATATAATAATTATAATAATAATAATAATAATAATAATAATAATAATAATAATAACAATTAATAATAGCCATAATAATAATAACTATAATAATAATAACAATAATACATAATAATAATAATAATAATAATAATAATAATAATAATAATAATAATAATAAATAATTAATAATAATAATAATAATAATAATAATGAATAATAATATAATAATAATATGTAATAATAATAATAATATAATTTATAATAATTATAACTATAATAATATAATATAATTATATTATTATAGTTTATAACTAATTATAATTATAATTAATTATAATAATAATAAATATAATAATAATAATTTATAATAATAATATTTAAAATTAATAAAATATATGCAATTAAGGATACATAATCGATTTTTAAAATCAAACAATAAACCAATTTGAGAGGTGAATAAACAAAATTAATAAAAATTCAAATAAAAATAATAAATAAATACACAATAATATAATATTAAAATATTATAATCAAATACGAACAATTATAAAATCTACATAATATAACTATTATATATCAAGTAAATATATAATAATAATTATAATTAATAATTAATTAATAATAATATATGATAATACAAATATATAATAAATAAATAATAATAATAATGAATAATAAAATTAATAAATAATATAAATAATAAATAATGACTTAACAAAATAAATCAATATTATAATTATAAATAAATAAAATATAATATACACAATATATAATAATGAATAAATAATAGATAATCCAATACATGACATACTAAATAATAATCAATAATAATAATGAAAATAATAAAATAACATAATAATAGAAATAAATAATCATCAATAAATAAAAATAGATCCAATAATTGAATATAAAATATATAATAATTAATAATCAATAATAATATTAATAATAGTAATAATCAAAAATAATAATTAATAATAATAATAATAATAATAGATAATAACTAATCAAAATAATAATAATAATGAGATAAAAATAAACATAATAATAATATAACAATAATAAATAATTTATAATTACATTAATAAAAATAAATAATGAGTAATAATAATTATAATAAATAATAATACTAAATTATAATATAATAATAACTAATAATATTAATAAATAATTATTTATATAATAATAGGATATCCCTGTCTATTCCAGGTATCTGACTCCACAACTTATAATAATTCATAATAATTCATAATAATCATTACAGTGTTCCTGTCAATAATAATTATAATACTAATAATTATAATATAATAATAATTATTAAAAATAATAATATATACAAATTAATATAATACATGTTCTATTGTTATACAATTAATATCTGTAAAGATAAAAAATTTTGATTATGTATATTATTATTATTTTTATTATTATTCATTATATATATTTATTATTATTAAATAAATATATTAATTAAATTATTGAGGAAAACATTAAGAATAAATAATTCATGATAATCAACTTATTAATATCGGATTATCTATTAAATGTATTATCTATTTATTAATTGATATTATATTATAAATAATTATTAAATTATAATTATATAAATTCTAATTTATAAAATATATATTAAATTATTAATATAACTATTATTATAAAATGTAAATTATGATTATTATTTATTGTCATAATTTTATAAAAATATATATACCTTAATATCTAGTAATCCACAAACTATAATTATTAATAATTAATTTATAATTTATAAATTTAGAATTATTCTTTTTATTTATTAATCGCTCTATAATTAATATTAATTAATTGACATTATATTTAATTTTCATGCTAAGTTTTATTGATCAAAAAATGCATTATTATCCATTATTATTCTTTATTATTAATAATTATTATATTATATATTTAATATTATATTACAATTAAAATAGGTGCTATTAGATATATAGAGCTCCTCCCACTTCTATATATATTAAAAATAACTAAAATTAGTAGTATTTTACTATCATAATAAAACTTAATAACATAATTGCGACAGAACTTGTTAAAATTACCATAAATATTTTACCTGTTTGATAGGAATTATGTAGCTACAAAATCCCAAGTTAACTTGAGTTATATATATATATATCAATATAATAATAATGATATATAATATATATATAATAACTATATAATAATAATATATATACTATTATTATATATATATAATTATATATATATATATTATACATAATATAATATATATAGTATATGTAGAATATATAAATATATATATATAAATCAACATATTATAAATATATAATAATAATATTATATAAAATAATATAAAAAAAAAAATATAAAAAAATAAAAATATATAAAATTAAAAAATAATTATAAATATAAATATATATGATATTAGTATATATATATATATATACAAATACATACGTACATAAGTCAAACATAAAAAATATATAATATAATATAAAAATAAAAATAAATATAATATAACTATATATAAATATAGTACTCTAATAATACTAATCAATAACTAATAAATATATTAATATATATCAGATTATAAATAATAATACTAAATTATTATATATAATATAATATAGAAATTATGCTTTCTATAAATATAAATATATGAATTTAACAAATTATATTTCTTCCGTTATAATTATGAAATATGATGATTATTAAAATACAAATACATATATAAATATAATAATATATATAGTATATATATATATATATTATAAATATATATATGTATTTCATTAAATATAATAGAATATTTAAATTCTTTAATTCCTCCTGAAAAAGTATATTAAGAAAAATACATGTTTTGAAAATTAGCCAAAAAAAGTCGCCTTCTTATTCTATCTTATTTCTTCCTTCCTCTGAAGGAAAGAAACCACAATTCAAGTAATAGAACAATTATTCAAGTTAAGTCGACATGTTAAAATCTACGAGTTAAATGAAAGAAAAAGTAACAATCGTTCTCTAAATTCTCCCACAGTAACAAAAAAAAAATAAAGTGGATGAAATGCGACGAGTTAAATTCAGTAAAATATGTGTGACAATATTTCTACGACAATTTGCAGAATAATAAAACTTTTTCCACTGAGACACAAGCCCACAATAAAATAATAATAAATATATTATATATTATATATAAATATGATATATAATATAAGAAAAATAAAAAAATAATAAAAAAATAATCAAATATACAGTTAAAAAGAATAAAAGAAAAAAAGAAAAAATATATATACATAGTATAATATCAATAAAAATAAAGCATGGCAACACACAACTAAAAATTATCACTTAATAGATTCATTATAAAATATAAATCAATATAAATAAAATCTATGTCATCTTAAAGGAAATATAAATATATCACAAAGTAAACCAAAATAATAATATATATTATATATAATAAAAACATATATTAAAAATATATAATAAATATAAAAAAGAAACAATATAATATATTAAAAAAAATAATCTTAAAAATAAGAATATGTATATATCAATAATAATAAATATATGGCATCTATGGCTATCATAAGTATATTATAATATCATTAGTTATATAGTATAAATGTAATAAATATAATAACTAAATATATATATAATATAACTACATATATATGATCATATAATAAATATAAATGATACATACACCACGATATATGTATAAAAGTATAGGACAGAAGATCTATATATTCACTTATTTTTGCATATTATTTCAATTACTTTATGATTGATTTTGTCTTTTTATGTAAGCATATTTTATCTTGTCGAGATAACATACTACATTAATAATGTCGCCTATTTAGTCATTATTTTCTTTGCCATTTTTATTGTTAATAATTTTATGAGTTACTATTTTGTACATTCAATGTTAATATTATCTGTGTTATTTGTTAACCATAATATTATTTCTAATTTTAGTTATACTACTTTTTAAGCTATTAATTGTCTACAGATTCATCATGATATTATTGAGTTTCATTTACATGCTCCTCTGTTTTTCATTTTTAATCTATTTTTCCTGTTACATATCTCACCCCTATTCGGTATTAACCGTTTTTTTTATCTACCACTACTACGATTATCTCTAGGACACTTTTAATAACTTATTATATATTTCATTATTAGTATATCATAAATTGTTTACTAGAGAAGAAACTCACTATATTTTTTTTTTTTTTTTTTTTTTTTTTTTTTTATTTCTTTTTTTTTTTTTTTGTAATATGTCTCATCATTATGTTTATCTTAGTTGTTTTATAACCAATAATTTTATCTTTCATTTTGACCATTCTGCCAATCTTAATATTATTTATTATCATATTATTATCATTAATATATTAATTAATTATAAATATATATTCTCATATATTGTTTATTACAACAATATAATATATTATTATTATTATTAATTATTTATTATATATATTAATTGATTATTTATATTTATATATAATATTATTATTAGTTCTTGGGTTAATGATGAATATGTAATATAAATTTGAACACTTCTTAATAAATATGTATATATCCCAGCGTCTGGTCTTAACTTTCATCATTAAAATAAGGTTCCTAGAACCAAGTCATTACTGCAAATTGTATAATATATATATATATATAATATTATATTATATATACATTATATATATACTATATATATATATATATATATATATATACATATAAATATATATATAATTATATATATATATATATATATATAGTATAATATAATATATATATATATATATTTATATATATATAATTAATATATATAATATAATATATATATATATATTAATAATATATAATAATATATATATAAATATATATAATATTATAATATTATATAATATATAAATTATATATATATATAAATAATATATAATATATATCATGTATAAAAATATAAGATAATAATATATATATATATAATATATAATTATATATATATATAATAATATAATAAAATAATAACTATAACTATATATATATAATATATATATCACTATAATATACTTACAATTATATATAATTATAAATATATCAGAGGCGACTCCTGCAACTCGTGCCCAGCACGAGTTAACATTATAGACGATCATCAATTCTTGCAAATTTAAATAATGTTACAATAAAAATTCTACTATTAATTTTTTCAGAGAAAAGTTGGGTCAAATAATGAAATTATATACATAATAAATATAAAAAAGATTTGTGCAAAATTAAAACGAACAAAGTAAAATAATCCAACTATTAAATACCTTTATCCATTAACAAATGGCGGCAGTTTACATGCACCCATATTCGATTAGGCGGAAGACAGTGAATCTGTGAATTTAGATGAATTTAAAATAATATTAATTTAATCAAGGAACAACTTTAGAAAACGAAAATAAAGGAAAAACGATTTAGGACGAGCGAAGAACTCAATATTATATAATATAATATATATATATTATATATATATATATTAATCAATATATATATATAGTTATATACTATATATAATATATATAATATATAATATATTATATATATATATATATATATCATAAATAATAACTATAATATAAATATATATTATGAAGATGGACGACGAGAGAAGAGAGAAGGCACGAGTTGTAAAAAGTTTACCTGGAGATCAGCCACTGTAATATATTATATATATATATATACTACTAATATATATATATATTATATTATATATCATATATATATATATATATATATATATTATATAATTTATATAGATTATATATATATATACCAATAGCAGTACATGCAAGAGATGAGGATAGCTGTTAAGCTCTAAAATCCCTCTATTAATATCATCATGCAGAGAACTATAACCCAGTATATATACCAATTATAAATGGACTACAAAGAACAAGAAAACAGCTGCCTTTCACCTCAAATAATCCCCAGAAAAGACGAACTATCTATCTACTCCCCCAGACAGAAGAGAATCAAAACATCCACCAATAATAGGTTTGACTTTTCATCCACACACAATGAACATATCACCCACCACATCAACAATATCAATCAAGAAGCTAAAACACATTAATATAAAATGCACTCTGAAAACATCAACTGGAAACAAACTAGTTGGTCACAGTATATAGAAACTCTCACAATAGTAATAGAGACAATAACATCCGCTATCTTCCTAAGTTAGGCATCGGTAGCTGCGGCAAATAAACAATATCACAATACCAATATTCAGAATTTAGCAAACCTCGGAAATAAAGTACTCAAAATAATAACTGGCTACCGTTCCCTACCCCAAGACCCCATCCATCACATTCACTAAACTGAAACAAAATCTCGCCTTTTAAAAACAACCCATTCATGATAATATGAAGGCAGTTTCAAGAAATCACCCACACTGCAATCAAACACGAAAACACCTGGAGAGAAAAAAAAATCACGCCCGCAATATTACTTTCTAACATAATATACAACAAGCATCCCCCCCCCACCTTCAGATAATTCCCATTACTAAGACAACATTCACAACAATACATTAACTCTAAGAACGATCTCTACATATCCAAAACACAAAATATAAATCTAAAATAATACAAACTTCAAACAAGTCTACCCAAATATCTTCTACGGAACAAACTTTGGACCGTCAAATTATCAGTTGCGTGGAATAATTGAGAATCATTTAGGAAAGTTAACCACCACCCTAAAGCTGCACATGAGAAATGATGTTAGCGGATGATATATAAATAATATATATTATATATATATATAATATAATATAATATATTATATAATATATTATAATTTTGAATAATATATATAATATATAATATTATATTAATATATAATATATAATATAATAATATAACTATATAATTACAAACGTATTATAAATAATATATATATATATATATTATATTATATATATATAATATAATATTCATATATAGAAACCTAAGCTAAATAATATATATATATATACATATATATAAGTATATAATAATATTTATATAATATCATATATATATATATAATACAATAAATATTATAATATTATTAGAAACTAAATATAACTGATATATAATATATATATAATATAATAGTCATATATAAATAATATATATAATAATATACTATATATATAATAAATATAATATATATAAATATATATAATATATAATCATCAACAAATAAATTTCTTCTTGTTGGAGTGGCTAAGCTCGTGGCTTTTCAAACCAGTTCGATATCTCGTTCTAATATCACATAATCTACATACTTACTGGAATTGACACCTAAATATTTTTTATTCATCATATTTGTAAAACAGCCTTAATTAAAACTCAATTTTTGACAACGGGGATAAACAAAATCATCGTATGCTTATGTTAATTTACAAAAGGAACTTGATTTCACTGAAAACATTATTTCTGAAAGACATGCGGTTTTTCAGAACTTATAATTACGTCAACTTTTCGACAATTACTTCAGCAAAAATCTAAACACATTTAATCAGAATTACAAAGTGATTGTATATGAAGTTAATGCCTTTTATGAGTGAGAAGTGTTACTTAAATTCGTCGAAATAGACGTAGTTTTAAAACAAATTTCCAAAGTTTAAATTTAGATTATTTTTTTGAAGTTGAAAACAAAATTGAGGAAAATACTTTTTAAAATTCAAAAGATAAACCCTTTACCTTTATGCTTACTCAGTAATAATCATAACACAGTGCAGGGACTGCGATTAACACCTACAATAGGAAAAGACAATATCGAAAGCCTTCACCACACGGTATTGCCATGAGCATAAAGGTATTCAATTAGAACTCATAGACCATTTTACCATCATCCAATCCACTATCAGCTTAAATTGCTCATTACATCTTCAGGAAGGCCACCATATACAGGAATACGATTTTGGAATATCTGTCCCAAACGGAAACCCATGCTTTAGTTGTATAGAATCCTGGGTATATTATGCATCTTAAACCGACCTTAAATGAAAAATCTAAATTTTAGCAGTCTTTTAATATTGAAGTGAGATTTTGTTAAATCAAGAACTCTTAAACCTAATATTGATATAAATTTAAATGATATATATTTTAACTTATATTAGTTTTAATTAATTATACTTTATAATATAATATTTTCCGCTTAAAATATATATCATTATATATTGTAAGCCTTGAAAATGGGAAGAAGAATTCTTACCGGAAACTAGACCGGCTAATAAAAAATTAAAATGATAATCAAAATAGATTTTAAATACTATATATATAATAATATATATATATATATATATATACATTATATATTATATATATATATATCATATATAATATATATATATATAATATATATATATATATATATATATATATGTAGGAGAGAGAGAGAGAGAGAGAGAGAGAGCAGAGACGAGAGAGAGGGATAGAGAGAAAGAGAGAGAGAGAAGAGACGAAGAAGCTGCCTTTTAACTGATTCTTTGTGCGTAGATGAATATATAATAATTTATATATATATATATATATATATATATATATATATAATATACTTCTATATATAATATATATATATATAATATATATATATATATATATATATATAATATTATAATATATATATATATATATATCATATATATCATATCATATCATCATCAATACAAATTTCTATAGCAATTGTTATATATGATGTTATACTTAATCGATATTATTAAGCGTTAATATTTTTAATACTTAATCGAGACTCCTGATTTAAATTTAAGAAATAACTAGAAAAGAGAGGAGCTTGCTTCATGTCGCCAGTAAAAAATATTGATTACGCGCTCTATGATTACTTTTTTATCAAACTACTTCATCATACATACTTTACAACAAAACCGCGCGCGACTCAAGAATTTTGTCTTTCATCAAAGATCGCCCGATTTTTTAAATTAATTTAATAATATTGAAAATAGGAACGCTCTCCCAGCATTTTATTTATGTTTTTTTAATTGTCACTTCATTTTTCTATCTAATATATTAAAAATTGTAAATTAAAATTTACATTAATAAATTAAAAAAATATTTTTTTTTCAACTTCACTTTATATAAAAGTTAATTTTATTAACTACGAAAATTAAACTAACAAAAATAGATCCATCTATATATATACTATCTTTTTATTTATATAACTCAACTATAATATCAATATATATATAACCAATACTTATACTAATAATCTATAAATTATCATATAACTAGTATCCTATAATAATCTCCGTGT